>JAWQUS010000036.1:0-20059 GCA_036365455.1 Macrosoma leucophasiata | reverse complement strand
TGCTGAGCGTGCTGTCGCTGATCACGATTGATCCTTCGTGTGTCAAGCAGCGTTCGGAGATCAGGAGAAGAAAGAGGACACAGAGAAGGTCGTGGAAGAGTTCTGCGTTGCGATCGTGCCGCACTTTTTTCTCGCCTTCCACTTTGGCAAGTTGTTCTAGCCCAAAGGGACGCGAAGCAAACCAAGAGAAAAGAAAATGTTCACGAAGATCACGCTTCTCGTGTCCGTGGTGCTCTTCTGTGTGGGTCCGTTGTGTGTCCCTCGACTTGTTCGTGCCAGTCCGTCCGAGCTTGGCGAGCCACAGGATCACGAGAGGGCGCGCTGATCAAACTAAAGGTGCTAGAAAAAAAGGAAACAATTGTCGTGAAGACGCGGAGAGCGATATGCCTGGTCGAGCTTTGGCGTGTGTCTCTGTGGGGTGCTGCGTGCGCTGTGTGTGTGACGCTGTGTCGCCTGCTGCGCTCGTAGCTTCTCTGTGTGCGTTGCGCCTGCTCGCCAGTCGTCCTCTGCGTTCACTTTTTTTTGCACACGAGCAGCCGGTGTGTATGATGTGGTTGCTGCTGAGCGTGCTGTCGCTGATCACGATTGATCTTTCGTGTCAAGCAGCGTTCGGAGATCAGGAGAAGAAAGAGGACACAGAGAAGGTTGTGGAAGAGTTCTGCGTTGCGATCGTGCCGCACTATTTTCTCGCCTTCCCGTTTGGCAAGTTGTTCTGGCCCAAAGGGACGCGAAGCAAACCAAGAGAAAAGAAAATGTTAACGAAGATCACGCTTCTCGTGTTCGTGGTGCTCTTCTGTGTGGTCCGTTGTGTGTCCCTCGACTTGTTCGTGCCAGTCGTCGGAGCTTGGCGAGCCACAGGATCACGAGAGGGCGCGCTGATCAAACTAAAGGTGCTAGAGATAAGAAAGGCAATTGTCGTGAAGACGCGGAGAGCGATGCCTGGTGGAGCTTTGGCGTGTCTCTGTGTGGGTGCTGCGTGCGCTGTGTGTGTGTGACGCTGTGTCGCCTGCTGCGCTCGTAGCTTCTCTGTGTGCGTTGCGCCTGCTCGCCAGTCGTCCTCTGCGTTCACTTTTTTTTTGCACACGAGCAGCCGGGTGTGTATGATGTGGTTGCTGCTGAGCGTGCTGTCGCTGATCACGATTGATCTTTCGTGTCAAGCAGCGTTCGGAGATCAGGAGAAGAAAGAGGACACAGAGAAGGTTGTGGAAGAGTTCTGCGTTGCGATCGTGCCGCACTATTTTCTCGCCTTCCCGTTTGCAAGTTGTTCTAGCCCAAAGGGACGCGAAGCAAACCAAGAGAAAAGAAAATGTTAACGAAGATCACGCTTCTCGTGTTCGTGGTGCTCTTCTGTGTGGTCCGTTGTGTGTCCCTCGACTTGTTCGTGCTAGTCGTCGGAGCTTGGCGAGCCACAGGATCACGAGAGGGCGCGCTGATCAAACTAAAGGTGCTAGAGATAAGAAAGCAATTGTCGTGAAGACGCGGAGAGCGATGCCTGGTGGAGCTTTGGCGTGTCTCTGTGTGGGTGCTGCGTGCGCTGTGTGTGTGTGGACGCTGTGTCGCCTGCTGCGCTCGTAGCTTCTCTGTGTGCGTTGCGCCTGCTCGCCAGTCGTCCTCTGCGTTCACTTTTTTTTTTGCACACGAGCAGCCGGTGTGTATGATGTGGTTGCTGCTGAGCGTGCTGTCGCGGATCACGATTGATCTTTCGTGTCAAGCAGCGTTCGGAGATCAGGAGAAGAAAGAGGACACAGAGAAGGTTGTGGAAGAGTTCTGCGTTGCGATCGTGCCGCACTATTTTCTCGCCTTCCCGTTTGGCAAGTTGTTCTAGCCCAAAGGGACGCGAAGCAAACCAAGAGAAAAGAAAATGTTAACGAAGATCACGCTTCTCGTGTTCGTGGTGCTCTTCTGTGTGGTCCGTTGTGTGTCCCTCGACTTGTTCGTGCCAGTCGTCGGAGCTTGGCGAGCCACAGGATCACGAGAGGGCGCGCTGATCAAACTAAAGGTGCTAGAGATAAGAAAGCAATTGTCGTGAAGACGCGGAGAGCGATGCCTGGTGGAGCTTTGGCGTGTCTCTGTGTGGGTGCTGCGTGCGCTGTGTGTGTGTGACGCTGTGTCGCCTGCTGCGCTCGTAGCTTCTCTGTGTGTGCGTTGCCTGCTCGCCAGTCGTCTTCGGCGTTCACTTTTTTTTTGCACACGAGCAGCCGGTGTGTATGATGTGGTTGCTGCTGAGCGTGCTGTCGCTGATCACGATTGATCCTTCGTGTGTCAAGCAGCGTTCGGAGATCAGGAGAAGAAAGAGGACACAGAGAAGGTCGTGGAAGAGTTCTGCGTTGCGATCGTGCCGCACTTTTTTCTCGCCTTCCACTTTGGCAAGTTGTTCTAGCCCAAAGGGACGCGAAGCAAACCAAGAGAAAAGAAAATGTTCACGAAGATCACGCTTCTCGTGTCCGTGGTGCTCTTCTGTGTGGTCCGTTGTGTGTCCCTCGACTTGTTCGTGCCAGTCGTCCGAGCTTGGCGAGCCACAGGATCACGAGAGGGCGCGCTGATCAAACTAAAGGTGCTAGAAAAAAAAGGAAACAATTGTCGTGAAGACGCGGAGAGCGATATGCCTGGTCGAGCTTTGGCGTGTCTCTGTGTGGGTGCTGCGTGCGCTGTGTGTGTGACGCTGTGTCGCCTGCTGCGCTCGTAGCTTCTCTGTGTGCGTTGCGCCTGCTCGCCAGTCGTCCTCTGCGTTCACTTTTTTTTGTACACGAGCAGGCCGGTGTGTATGGTGTGGTTGCTGCTGCGTGTGCCGTTGCTGATCACGATTGATCTTTCGTGTCAAGCAGGCGTTCGGAGATCAGGAGAAGAAAGAGGAGAAAGAGAAGGTTGTGGAAGAGTTCTGCGTTGCGATCGTGCCGCACTTTTTTCTCGCCTTCCACTTTGGCAAGTGTTCTAGCCCAAAGGGACGCGAAGCAAACCAAGAGAAAAGAAAATGTTCACGAAGATCACGCTTCTCGTGTCCGTGGTGCTCTTCTGTGTGGTCCGTTGTGTGTCCCTCGACTTGTTCGTGCTAGTCGTCGGAGCTTGGCAAGCCACAGGATCACGAGAGGGCGCGCTGATCAAACTAAAGGTGCTAGAAAAAAGGAAACAATTGTCGTGAAGACGCGGAGAGCGATATGCCTGGTGGAGCTTTGGCGTGTCTCTGTGTGGGTGCTGCGTGCGCTGTGTGTGTGACGCTGTGTCGCCTGCTGCGCTCGTAGCTTCTCTGTGTGCGTTGCGCCTGCTCGCCAGTCGTCCTCTGCGTTCACTTTTTTTTTTGCACACGAGCAGCCGGTGTGTATGATGTGGTTGCTGCTGAGCGTGCTGTCGCTGATCACGGATGATCTTTCGTGTCAAGCAGCGTTCGGAGATCAGGAGAAGAAAGAGGACACAGAGAAGGTTGTGGAAGAGTTCTGCGTTGCGATCGTGCCGCACTTATATTTCTCGCCTTCCCGTTTGGCAAGTTGTTCTAGCCCAAAGGGACGCGAAGCAAACCAATGAGAAAAGAAAATGTTAACGAAGATCACGCTTCTCGTGTTCGTGGTGCTCTTCTGTGTGGTCCGTTGTGTGTCCCTCGACTTGTTCGTGCCAGTCGTCGGAGCTTGGCGAGCACAGGATCACGATGAGGGCGCGCTGATCAAGACTAAAGTGCTAGAGATAAGAAAGCAATTGTCGTGAAGACGCGGAGAGCGGATGCCTGGTGGAGCTTTGGGCGTGTGTCTCTGTGGTGGGTGCTGCGTGCGCTGTGTGTGTGACGCTGTGTCGCCTGCTGCGCTCGTAGCTTCTCTGTGTGCGCTGCCTGCTCGCCAGTCGTCTTCTGCGTTCACTTTTTTTTTGCACACGAGCAGCCGGTGTGTATGATGTGGTTGCTGCTGAGCGCGCTGTCGCTGATCACGATTGATCTTTCGTGTCAAGCAGCGTTCGGAGATCAGGAGAAGAAAGAGGACACAGAGAAGGTTGTGGAAGAGTTCTGCGTTGCGATCGTGCCGCACTATTTTCTCGCCTTCCCGTTTGGCAAGTTGTTCTAGCCCAAAGGGACGCGAAGCAAACCAAGAGAAAAGAAAATGTTAACGAAGATCACGCTTCTCGTGTTCGTGGTGCTCTTCTGTGTGGTCCGTTGTGTGTCCCTCGACTTGTTCGTGCTAGTCGTCGGAGCTTGGCAAGCCACAGGATCACGAGAGGGCGCGCTGATCAAACTAAAGGTGCTAGAGATAAGAAAGCAATTGTCGTGAAGACGCGGAGAGCGATGCCTGGTGGAGCTTTGGCGTGTCTCTGTGTGGGTGCTGCGTGCGCTGTGTGTGTGTGACGCTGTGTCGCCTGCTGCGCTCGTAGCTTCTCTGTGTGCGTTGCGCCTGCTCGCCAGTCGTCCTCTGCGTTCACTTTTTTTTTGCACACGAGCAGCCGGTGTGTATGATGTGGTTGCTGCTGAGCGTGCTGTCGCTGATCACGATTGATCTTTCGTGTCAAGCAGCGTTCGGAGATCAGGAGAAGAAAGAGGACACAGAGAAGGTTGTGGAAGAGTTCTGCGTTGCGATCGTGCCGCACTATTTTCTCGCCTTCCCGTTTGGCAAGTTGTTCTAGCCCAAAGGGACGCGAAGCAAACCAAGAGAAAAGAAAATGTTAACGAAGATCACGCTTCTCGTGTTCGTGGTGCTCTTCTGTGTGGTCCGTTGTGTGTCCCTCGACTTGTTCGTGCCAGTCGTCGGAGCTTGGCGAGCCACAGGATCACGAGAGGGCGCGCTGATCAAACTAAAGGTGCTAGAGATAAGAAAGCAATTGTCGTGAAGACGCGGAGAGCGATGCCTGGTGGAGCTTTGGCGTGTCTCTGTGTGGGTGCTGCGTGCGCTGTGTGTGTGTGACGCTGTGTCGCCTGCTGCGCTCGTAGCTTCTCTGTGTGTGCGTTGCCTGCTCGCCAGTCGTCTTCGGCGTTCACTTTTTTTTTGCACACGAGCAGCCGGTGTGTATGATGTGGTTGCTGCTGAGCGTGCTGTCGCTGATCACGATTGATCCTTCGTGTGTCAAGCAGCGTTCGGAGATCAGGAGAAGAAAGAGGACACAGAGAAGGTCGTGGAAGAGTTCTGCGTTGCGATCGTGCCGCACTTTTTTCTCGCCTTCCACTTTGGCAAGTTGTTCTAGCCCAAAGGGACGCGAAGCAAACCAAGAGAAAAGAAAATGTTCACGAAGATCACGCTTCTCGTGTCCGTGGTGCTCTTCTGTGTGGTCCGTTGTGTGTCCCTCGACTTGTTCGTGCCAGTCGTCGGAGCTTGGCGAGCCACAGGATCACGAGAGGGCGCGCTGATCAAACTAAAGGTGCTAGAGATAAGAAAGCAATTGTCGTGAAGACGCGGAGAGCGATGCCTGGTGGAGCTTTGGCGTGTCTCTGTGTGGGTGCTGCGTGCGCTGTGTGTGTGTGACGCTGTGTCGCCTGCTGCGCTCGTAGCTTCTCTGTGTGCGTTGCGCCTGCTCGCCAGTCGTCCTCTGCGTTCACTTTTTTTTGTACACGAGCAGCCGGTGTGTATGGTGTGGTTGCTGCTGCGTGTGCCGTTGCTGATCACGATTGATCCTTCGTGTCAAGAAGCGTTCGGAGATCAGGAGAAGAAAGAGGACACAGAGAAGGTTGTGGAAGAGTTCTGCGTTGCGATCGTGCCGCACTTTTTTCTCGCCTTCCCGTTTGGCAAGTTGTTCTAGCCCAAAGGGACGCGAAGCACACCAAGAGAAAAGAAAATGTTACCGAAGATCACGCTTCTCGTGTCCGTGGTGCTCTTCTGTGTGTGGTCCGTTGTGTGTCCCTCGACTTGTTCGTGCCAGTCGTCGGAGCTTGGCGAGCCACAGGATCACGAGAGGGCGCGCTGATCAAACCAAAGGTGCTAGAGATAAAAAACAATTGTCGTGAAGACGCGGAGAGCGATGCCTGGTCGAGCTTTGGCGTGTCTCTCTGTGGGTGCTGCGTGCGCTGTGTGTGTGACGCTGTGTCGCCTGCTGCGCTCGTGGCTTCTCTGTGTGCGCTGCCTGCTCGCCAGTCGTCTTCGGAGTTCACTTTTTTTTGCACACGAGCAGCCGGTGTGTACGATGTGGTTGCTGCTGAGCGTGCTGTCGCTGATCACGATTGATCCTTCGTGTCAAGCAGCGTTCGGAGATCAAGAGAGGGAAGACGAGAAAGGGAAGGTTGTGGGAGAGTTCTGCGTTGCGATCGTGCCGCAATTTTTTCTCGCCTTCCACTTTGGCAAGTTGCTCTAGCCCAAAGGAACGCGAAGCAAACCAAGAGAAAAGAAAATGTTAACGAAGATCACGCTTCTCGTGTCCGTGGTGCTCTTCTGTGTGTGGTCCGTTGTGTGTCCCTCGACTTGTTCGTGCTAGTCGTCGGAGCTTGGCGAGCCACAGGATCACGAGAGGGCGCGCTGATCAAACTAAAGGTACTAGAAAAAAAGGAAACAGTTGTCGTGAAGACGCGGAGAGCGATGCCTGGTCGAGCTTTGGCGTGTGTCTCTGTGGGTGCTGCGTGCGCTGTGTGTGTGACGCTGTGTCGCCTGCTGCGCTCGTGGCTTCTCTGTGTGCGCTGCCTGCTCACCAGTCGTCTTCTGCGTTCACTTTTTTTTGTACACGAGCAGCCGGTGTGTATGATGTGGTTGCTGCTGAGCGTGCTGTCGCGGATCACGATTGATCCTTCGTGTGTCAAGCAGCGTTCGGAGATCAAGAGAGGGAAGAGGAGAAAGGGAAGGTTGTGGGAGAGTTCTGCGTTGCGATCGTGCCGCACTTTTTTCTCGCCTTCCACTTTGGCAAGTTGTTCTAGCCCAAAGGGACGCAAAGCAAACCAAGAGAAAAGAAAATGTTCGCGAAGATCACGCTTCTCGTGTCCGTGGTGCTCTTCTGTGTGGTCCGTTGTGTCCCTCGACTTGTTCGTGCTAGTCGTCGGAGCTTGGCGAGCCACAGGATCACGAGAGCGCGCGCTGATCAAACTAAAGGTGCTAGAAAAAAGGAAACAATTGTCGTGAAGACGCGGAGAGCGATATGCCTAGTCGAGCTTTGGCGTGTGTCTCTGTGGGTGCTGCGTGCGCTGTGTGTGTGTGACGCTGTGTCGCCTGCTGCGCTCGTAGCTTCTCTGTGCGCGTTGCCTGCTCGCCAGTCGTCTTCTGCGTTCACTTTTTTTTGCACACGAGCAGCCGGTGTGTATGATGTGGTTGCTGCTGAGCGTGCTGTCGCTGATCACGATTGATCCTTCGTGTGTCAAGCAGCGTTCGGAGATCAGGAGAAGAAAGAGGACACAGAGAAGGTTGTGGAAGAGTTCTGCGTTGCGATCGTGCCGCACTTTTTTCTCGCCTTCCCGTTTGGCAAGTTGTTCTAGCCCAAAGGGACGCGAAGCACACCAAGAGAAAAGAAATGTTACCGAAGATCACGCTTCTCGTGTCCGTGGTGCTCTTCTGTGTGTGGTCCGTTGTGTGTCCCTCGACTTGTTCGTGCCAGTCGTCGGAGCTTGGCGAGCCACAGGATCACGAGAGGGCGCGCTGATCAAACCAAAGGTGCTAGAGATAAAAAACAATTGTCGTGAAGACGCGGAGAGCGATGCCTGGTCGAGCTTTGGCGTGTCTCTCTGTGGGTGCTGCGTGCGCTGTGTGTGTGACGCTGTGTCGCCTGCTGCGCTCGTAGCTTCTCTGTGTGCGTTGCCTGCTCGCCAGTCGTCCTCTGCGTTCACTTTTTTTTTGCACACGAGCAGCCGGTGTGTATGGTGTGGTTGCTGCTGAGCGTGCTGTCGCTGATCACGATTGATCCTTCGTGTCAAGCAGCGTTCGGAGATCAGGAGAAGAAAGAGGACAAAGGGAAGGTCGTGGAAGAGTTCTGCGTTGCGATCGTGCCGCACTTTTTTCTCGCCTTCCACTTTGGCAAGTTGTTCTGGCCCAAAGGGACGCGAAGCAAACCAAGAGAAAAGAAAATGTTCACGAAGATCACGCTTCTCGTGTCCGTGGTGCTCTTCTGTGTGGTCCGTTGTGTGTCCCTCGACTTGTTCGTGCCAGTCGTCGGAGCTTGGCGAGCCACAGGATCACGAGAGGGCGCGCTGATCAAACCAAAGGTGCTAGAAAAAAAGGAAACAATTGTCGTGAAGACGCGGAGAGCGATATGCCTGGTCGAGCTTTGGCGTGTGTCTCTGTGGGTGCTGCGTGCGCTGTGTGTGACGCTGTGTCGCCTGCTGCGCTCGTAGCTTCTCTGTGTGCGTTGCGCCTGCTCGCCAGTCGTCCTCTGCGTTCACTTTTTTTTGTACACGAGCAGCCGGTGTGTATGGTGTGGTTGCTGCTGGGCGTGCTGTCGCTGATCACGATGGATCCTTCGTGTCAAGCAGCGTTCGGAGATCAGGAGAAGAAAGAAGACAAAGAGAAGGTTGTGGAAGAGTTCTGCGTTGCGATCGTGCCGCACTTTTTTCTCGCCTTCCACTTTGGCAAGTTGTTCTAGCCCAAAGGGACGCGAAGCAAACCAAGAGAAAAGAAAATGTTACCGAAGATCACGCTTCTCGTGTCCGTGGTGCTCTTCTGTGTGTGGTCCGTTGTGTCCCTCGACTTGTTCGTGCCAGTCGTCGGAGCTTGGCGAGCCACAGGATCACGAGAGGGCGCGCTGATCAAACTAAAGGTGCTAGAAAAAAAGGAAACAATTGTCGTGAAGACGCGGAGAGCGATATGCCTGGTCGAGCTTTGGCGTGTGTCTCTGTGGGTGCTGCGTGCGCTGTGTGTGTGTGACGCTGTGTCGCCTGCTGCGCTCGTAGCTTCTCTGTGCGCGTTGCCTGCTCGCCAGTCGTCTTCTGCGTTCACTTTTTTTTGCACACGAGCAGCCGGTGTGTATGATGTGGTTGCTGCTGAGCGTGCTGTCGCTGATCACGATTGATCCTTCGTGTGTCAAGCAGCGTTCGGAGATCAGGAGAAGAAAGAGGACACAGAGAAGGTTGTGGAAGAGTTCTGCGTTGCGATCGTGCCGCACTTTTTTCTCGCCTTCCCGTTTGGCAAGTTGTTCTAGCCCAAAGGGACGCGAAGCACACCAAGAGAAAAGAAATGTTACCGAAGATCACGCTTCTCGTGTCCGTGGTGCTCTTCTGTGTGTGGTCCGTTGTGTGTCCCTCGACTTGTTCGTGCCAGTCGTCGGAGCTTGGCGAGCCACAGGATCACGAGAGGGCGCGCTGATCAAACCAAAGGTGCTAGAGATAAAAAACAATTGTCGTGAAGACGCGGAGAGCGATGCCTGGTCGAGCTTTGGCGTGTCTCTCTGTGGGTGCTGCGTGCGCTGTGTGTGTGACGCTGTGTCGCCTGCTGCGCTCGTAGCTTCTCTGTGTGCGTTGCCTGCTCGCCAGTCGTCCTCTGCGTTCACTTTTTTTTTGCACACGAGCAGCCGGTGTGTATGGTGTGGTTGCTGCTGAGCGTGCTGTCGCTGATCACGATTGATCCTTCGTGTCAAGCAGCGTTCGGAGATCAGGAGAAGAAAGAGGACAAAGGGAAGGTCGTGGAAGAGTTCTGCGTTGCGATCGTGCCGCACTTTTTTCTCGCCTTCCACTTTGGCAAGTTGTTCTGGCCCAAAGGGACGCGAAGCAAACCAAGAGAAAAGAAAATGTTCACGAAGATCACGCTTCTCGTGTCCGTGGTGCTCTTCTGTGTGGTCCGTTGTGTGTCCCTCGACTTGTTCGTGCCAGTCGTCGGAGCTTGGCGAGCCACAGGATCACGAGAGGGCGCGCTGATCAAACCAAAGGTGCTAGAAAAAAAGGAAACAATTGTCGTGAAGACGCGGAGAGCGATATGCCTGGTCGAGCTTTGGCGTGTGTCTCTGTGGGTGCTGCGTGCGCTGTGTGTGACGCTGTGTCGCCTGCTGCGCTCGTAGCTTCTCTGTGTGCGTTGCGCCTGCTCGCCAGTCGTCCTCTGCGTTCACTTTTTTTTGTACACGAGCAGCCGGTGTGTATGGTGTGGTTGCTGCTGGGCGTGCTGTCGCTGATCACGATGGATCCTTCGTGTCAAGCAGCGTTCGGAGATCAGGAGAAGAAAGAAGACAAAGAGAAGGTTGTGGAAGAGTTCTGCGTTGCGATCGTGCCGCACTTTTTTCTCGCCTTCCACTTTGGCAAGTTGTTCTAGCCCAAAGGGACGCGAAGCAAACCAAGAGAAAAGAAAATGTTACCGAAGATCACGCTTCTCGTGTCCGTGGTGCTCTTCTGTGTGTGGTCCGTTGTGTCCCTCGACTTGTTCGTGCCAGTCGTCGGAGCTTGGCGAGCCACAGGATCACGAGAGGGCGCGCTGATCAAACTAAAGGTGCTAGAAAAAAAGGAAACAATTGTCGTGAAGACGCGGAGAGCGATATGCCTGGTCGAGCTTTGGCGTGTCTCTGTGGGTGCTGCGTGCGCTGTGTGTGTGACGCTGTGTCGCCTGCTGCGCTCGTAGCTTCTCTGTGTGCGCTGCCTGCTCACCAGTCGTCTTCTGCGTTCACTTTTTTTTGCACACGAGCAGCCGGTGTGTACGATGTGGTTGCTGCTGAGCGTGCTGTCGCTGATCACGATTGATCCTTCGTGTGTCAAGCAGCGTTCGGAGATCAGGAGAAGAAAGAGGACACAGAGAAGGTTGTGGAAGAGTTCTGCGTTGCGATCGTGCCGCACTTTTTTCTCGCCTTCCACTTTGGCAAGTTGTTCTAGCCCAAAGGGACGCGAAGCAAACCAAAAGAAAAGAAAATGTTAACGAAGATCACGCTTCTCGTGTCCGTGGTGCTCTTCTGTGTGTGGTCCGTTGTGTCCCTCGACTTGTTCGTGCTAGTCGTCGGAGCTTGGCGAGCCACAGGATCACGAGAGCGCGCGCTGATCAAACTAAAGTTGCTAGAAATAAGAAAGCAATTGTCGTGAAGACGCGGAGAGCGATATGCCTGGTCGAGCTTTGGCGTGTCTCTGTGGGTGCTGCGTGCGCTGTGTGTGTGTGACGCTGTGTCGCCTGCTGCGCTCGTAGCTTCTCTGTGTGCGCTGCCTGCTCACCAGTCGTCTTCTGCGTTCACTTTTTTTTGCACACGAGCAGCCGGTGTGTACGATGTGGTTGCTGCTGAGCGTGCTGTCGCTGATCACGATTGATCCTTCGTGTGTCAAGCAGCGTTCGGAGATCAGGAGAAGAAAGAGGACACAGAGAAGGTTGTGGAAGAGTTCTGCGTTGCGATCGTGCCGCACTTTTTTCTCGCCTTCCACTTTGGCAAGTTGTTCTAGCCCAAAGGGACGCGAAGCAAACCAAAAGAAAAGAAAATGTTAACGAAGATCACGCTTCTCGTGTCCGTGGTGCTCTTCTGTGTGTGGTCCGTTGTGTCCCTCGACTTGTTCGTGCCAGTCGTCGGAGCTTGGCGAGCCACAGGATCACGAGAGGGCGCGCTGATCAAACTAAAGGTGCTAGAAAAAAAGGAAACAATTGTCGTGAAGACGCGGAGAGCGATATGCCTGGTCGAGCTTTGGCGTGTCTCTGTGGGTGCTGCGTGCGCTGTGTGTGTGACGCTGTGTCGCCTGCTGCGCTCGTAGCTTTCTCTGTGTGCGCTGCCTGCTCACCAGTGTCGTCTTCTGCGTTCACTTTTTTTTTGCACACGAGCAGCCGGTGTGTACGATGTGGTTGCTGCTGAGCGGTGCTGTCGCTGATCACGATTGATCCTTCGTGTGTCAAGCAGCGTTCGGAGATCAGGAGAAGAAAGAGGACACAGAGAAGGTTGTGGAAGAGTTCTGCGTTGCGATCGTGCCGCACTTTTTTTCTCGCCTTCCACTTTGGCAAGTTGTTCTAGCCCAAAGGGACGCGAAGCAAACCAAAAGAAAAGAAAATGTTAACGAAGATCACGCTTCTCGTGTCCCGTGGTGCTCTTCTGTGTGTGGTCCGTTGTGTCCCTCGACTTGTTCGTGCTAGTCGTCGGAGCTTGGCGAGCCACAGGATCACGAGAGCGCGCGCTGATCAAACTAAAGTTGCTAGAAATAAGAAAGCAATTGTCGTGAAGACGCGGAGAGCGATATGCCTGGTCGAGCTTTGGCGTGTCTCTGTGGGTGCTGCGTGCGCTGTGTGTGTGTGACGCTGTGTCGCCTGCTGCGCTCGTAGCTTCTCTGTGTGCGCTGCCTGCTCACCAGTCGTCTTCTGCGTTCACTTTTTTTTGCACACAGAGCAGCCGGTGTGTACGATGTGGGTTGCTGCTGAGCGTGCTGTCGCTGATCACGATTGATCCTTCGTGTGTCAAGCAGCGTTCGGAGATCAGGAGAAGAAAGAGGACACAGAGAAGGTGTGGGAAGAGTTCTGCGTTGCGATCGTGCCGCACTTTTTTCTCGCCTTCCACTTTGGCAAGTTTCTCCAGCCCAAAGGAACGCGAAGCAAACCAAAAGAAAAGAAAATGTTAACGAAGATCACGCTTCTCGTGTTCGTGGTGCTCTTCTGTGTGGTCCGTTGTGTGTCCCTCGACTTGTTCGTGCCAGTCGTCCGGAGCTTGGCGAGCCACAGGATCACGAGAGGGCGCGCTGATCAAACCAAAGGTGCTAGAGATAAAAAACAATTGTCGTGAAGACGCGGAGAGCGATATGCCTAGTCGAGCTTTGGCGTGTCTCTCTGTGGGTGCTGCGTGCGCTGTGTGTGTGACGCTGTGTCGCCTGCTGCGCTCGTAGCTTCTCTGTGTGCGTTGCGCCTGCTCGCCAGTCGTCCTCTGCGTTCACTTTTTTATGTACACGAGCAGCCGGTGTGTATGGTGTGGTTGCTGCTGCGTGTGCCGTTGCTGATCACGATTGATCCTTCGTGTGTCAAGCAGCGTTCGGAGATCAGGAGAAGAAAGAGGACACAGAGAAGGTTGTGGAAGAGTTCTGCGTTGCGATCGTGCCGCACTTTTTTCTCGCCTTCCACTTTGGCAAGTTT
Source organism: Macrosoma leucophasiata (assembly GCA_036365455.1). Classification (NCBI taxonomy): domain Eukaryota; kingdom Metazoa; phylum Arthropoda; class Insecta; order Lepidoptera; family Hedylidae; genus Macrosoma; species Macrosoma leucophasiata. The sequence goes on along the minus strand of JAWQUS010000036.1, from coordinate 7,181 downwards.
CTCTAGCCCAAAGGGACGCGGAGCAAAACAAAAGAAAAGAAAATGTTAACGAAGATCACGCTTCTCGTGTCCGTGGTGCTCTTCTGTGTGGTCCGTTGTGTCCCTCGACTTGTTCGTGCTAGTCGTCGGAGCTTGGCGAGCCACAGGATCACGAGAGGGCGCGCTGATCAAACTAAAGGTGCTAGAGATAAAAAACAATTGTCGTGAAGACGCGGAGAGCGATGCCTGGTCGAGCTTTGGCGTGTCTCTGTGTGGGTGCTGCGTGCGCTGTGTGTGACGCTGTGTCGCCTGCTGCGCTCGTAGCTTCTCTGTGTGCGTTGCCTGCTCGCCAGTCGTCTTCGGCGTTCACTTTTTTTTTTGCACACGAGCAGGCCGGTGTGTACGATGTGGTTGCTGCTGAGCGTGCTGTCGCTGATCACGATTGATCCTTCGTGTGTCAAGCAGCGTTCGGAGATCAGGAGAAGAAAGAGGACAAAGAGAAGGTTGTGGAAGAGTTCTGCGTTGCGATCGTGCCGCACTTTTTTCTCGCCTTCCACTTTGGCAAGTTGTTCTGGCCCAAAGGGACGCGAAGCAAACCAAAAGAAAAGAAAATGTTAACGAAGATCACGCTTCTCGTGCCCGTGGTGCTCTTCTGTGTGTGGTCCGTTGTGTCCCTCGACTTGTTCGTGCTAGTCGTCGGAGCTTGGCGAGCCACAGGATCACGAGAGGGCGCGCTGATCAAACTAAAGGTGCTAGAAAAAAGGAAACAATTGTCGTGAAGACGCGGAGAGCGATATGCCTGGTCGAGCTTTGGCGTGTGTCTCTGTGGGTGCTGCGTGCGCTGTGTGTGTGACGCTGTGTCGCCTGCTGCGCTCGTAGCTTCTCTGTGTGCGTTGCGCCTGCTCGCCAGTCGTCCTCTGCGTTCACTTTTTTATGTACACGAGCAGCCGGTGTGTATGGTGTGGTTGCTGCTGCGTGTGCCGTTGCTGATCACGATTGATCCTTCGTGTGTCAAGCAGCGTTCGGAGATCAGGAGAAGAAAGAGGACACAGAGAAGGTTGTGGAAGAGTTCTGCGTTGCGATCGTGCCGCACTTTTTTCTCGCCTTCCACTTTGGCAAGTTGTTCTAGCCCAAAGGGACGCGAAGCACACCAAGAGAAAAGAAATGTTAACGAAGATCACGCTTCTCGTGTCCGTGGTGCTCTTCTGTGTGTGGTCCGTTGTGTCCCTCGACTTGTTCGTGCTAGTCGTCGGAGCTTGGCGAGCACAGGATCACGAGAGGGCGCGCTGATCAAACTAAAGGTGCTAGAAAAAAAGGAAACAATTGTCGTGAAGACGCGGAGAGCGATATGCCTGGTCGAGCTTTGGCGTGTGTCTCTGTGGGTGCTGCGTGCGCTGTGTGTGACGCTGTGTCGCCTGCTGCGCTCGTAGCTTCTCTGTGTGCGCTGCCTGCTCACCAGTCGTCTTCTGCGTTCACTTTTTTTTTGCACACGAGCAGCCGGTGTGTACGATGTGGTTGCTGCTGAGCGTGCTGTCGCTGATCACGATTGATCCTTCGTGTGTCAAGCAGCGTTCGGAGATCAGGAGAAGAAAGAGGACACAGAGAAGGTTGTGGAAGAGTTCTGCGTTGCGATCGTGCCGCACTTTTTTCTCGCCTTCCACTTTGGCAAGTTGTTCTAGCCCAAAGGGACGCGAAGCACACCAAGAGAAAAGAAATGTTAACGAAGATCACGCTTCTCGTGTCCGTGGTGCTCTTCTGGGTGGTCCGTTGTGTCCCTCGACTTGTTCGTGCTAGTCGTCGGAGCTTGGCGAGCCACAGGATCACGAGAGGGCCGCGCTGATCAAACTAAAGGTGCTAGAAAAAAAAGGAAACAATTGTCGTGAAGACGCGGAGAGCGATATGCCTGGTCGAGCTTTGGCGTGTGTCTCTGTGGGTGCTGCGTGCGCTGTGTGTGTGTGACGCTGTGTCGCCTGCTGCGCTCGTAGCTTCTCTGTGTGCGCTGCCTGCTCGCCAGTCGTCTTCTGCGTTCACTTTTTTTTGTACACGAGCAGCCGGTGTGTATGATGTGGTTGCTGCTGAGCGTGCTGTTGCTGATCACGATTGATCCTTCGTGTCAAGCAGCGTTCGGAGATCAGGAGAAGAAAGAGGACACAGAGAAGGTTGTGGAAGAGTTCTGCGTTGCGATCGTGCCGCACTTTTTTCTCGCCTTCCACTTTGGCAGGTTGTTCTAGCCCAAAGGGACGCGAAGCAAACCAAGAGAAAAGAAAATGTTACCGAAGATCACGCTTCTCGTGTCCGTGGTGCTCTTCTGTGTGGTCCGTTGTGTGTCCCTCGACTTGTTCGTGCCAGTCGTCGGAGCTTGGCGAGCCACAGGATCACGAGAGGGCGCGCTGATCAAACCAAAGGTGCTAGAGATAAAAAAACAATTGTCGTGAAGACGCGGAGAGCGATGCCTGGTCGAGCTTTGGCGTGTGTCTCTGTGGGTGCTGCGTGCGCTGTGTGTGTGACGCCGTGTCGCCTGCTGCGCTGGTAGCTTCTCTGTGTGCGTTGCGCCTGCTCGCCAGTCGTCTTCTGGCGTTCACTTTTTTTTTGCACACGAGCAGCCGGTGTGTATGATGTGGTTGCCTGCTGAGCGTGCTGTCGCTGATCACGATGGATCCTTCGTGTCAAGCAGCGTTCGGAGATCAAGAGAAGAAAGAGGAGAAAGGGAAGGTTGTGGGAGAGTTCTGCGTTGCGATCGTGCCGCACTTTTTTCTCGCCTTCCACTTTGGCAAGTTTCTCCAGCCCAAAGGAACGCGAAGCAAACCAAAAGAAAAGAAAATGTTAACGAAGATCACGCTTCTCGTGTTCGTGGTGCTCTTCTGTGTGGTCCGTTGTGTGTCCCTCGACTTGTTCGTGCCAGTCGTCGGAGCTTGGCGAGCCACAGGATCACGAGAGCGCGCCGCCTGATCAAACTAAGGTGCTAGAAAAAAAGGAAACAATTGTCGTGAAGGACGCGAGAGCGATGCCTGGTCGAGCTTTGGCGTGTCCTCTCTGTGGGTGCTGCGTGCGCTGTGTGTGTGACGCTGTGTCGCCTGCTGCGCTCGTAGCTTCTCTGTGTGCGTTGCGCCTGCTCGCCAGTCGTCTTCTGCGTTCACTTTTTTTTTGCACACGAGCAGCCGGTGTGTATGATGTGGTTGCTGCTGAGCGTGCTGTCGCGGATCACGATTGATCCTTCGTGTGTCAAGCAGCGTTCGGAGATCAAGAGAGGGAAGAGGAGAAAGGGAAGGTTGTGGAAGAGTTCTGCGTTGCGATCGTGCCGCACTTTTTCTCGCCTTCCACTTTGGCAGGTTGTTCTATGCCCAAAGGGACGCGAAGCAAACCAAGAGAAAGAAAATGTTACCGAAGATCACGCTTCTCGTGTCCGTGGTGCTCTTCTGTGTGGTCCGTTGTGTGTCCCTCGACTTGTTCGTGCCAGTCGTCGGAGCTTGGCGAGCCACAGGATCACGAGAGGGCGCGCTGATCAAACTAAAGGTGCTAGAAAAAAGGAAAAACAATTGTCGTGAAGACGCGGAGAGCGATATGCCTGGTCGAGCTTTGGCGTGTCTCTGTGTGGGTGCTGCGTGCGCTGTGTGTGTGACGCTGTGTCGCCTGCTGCGCTCGTAGCTTCTCTGTGTGCGTTGCGCCTGCTCGCCAGTCGTCCTCTGCGTTCACTTTTTTATGTACACGAGCAGCCGGTGTGTATGGTGTGGTTGCTGCTGCGTGTGCCGTTGCTGATCACGATTGATCCTTCGTGTGTCAAGCAGCGTTCGGAGATCAGGAGAAGAAAGAGGACACAGAGAAGGTTGTGGAAGAGTTCTGCGTTGCGATCGTGCCGCACTTTTTTCTCGCCTTCCACTTTGGCAAGTTGTTCTAGCCCAAAGGCACGCGAAGCAAACCAAGAGAAAAGAAATGTTAACGAAGATCACGCTTCTCGTGTCCGTGGTGCTCTTCTGTGTGGTCCGTTGTGTCCCTCGACCTGTTCGTGCTAGTCGTCGGAGCTTGGCGAGCCACAGGATCACGAGAGGGCGCGCTGATCAAACTAAAGGTGCTAGAAATAAGAAAGTAATTGTCGTGAAGACGCGGAGAGCGATATGCCTGGTCGAGCTTTGGCGTGTCTCTGTGTGGGTGCTGCGTGCGCTGTGTGTGTGTGACGCTGTGTCGCCTGCTGCGCTCGTAGCTTCTCTGTGTGCGTTGCGCCTGCTCGCCAGTCGTCCTCTGCGTTCACTTTTTTTTGTACACGAGCAGCCGGTGTGTATGGTGTGGTTGTGCTGCTGCGTGTGCCGTTGCTGATCACGATTGATCCTTCGTGTGTCAAGCAGCGTTCGGAGATCAAGAGAGGGAAGAGGAGAAAGGGAAGGTTGTGGAAGAGTTCTGCGTTGCGATCGTGCCGCACTTTTTTCTCGCCTTCCACTTTGGCAAGTTCTTCTGGCCCAAAAGGGACGCGAAGCAAACCAAGAGAAAAGAAAATGTTAACGAAGATCACGCTTCTCGTGTCCGTGGTGCTCTTCTGTGTGGTCCGTTGTGTGTCCCTCGACTTGTTCGTGCTAGTCGTCGGAGCTTGGCGAGCCACAGGATCACGAGAGGGCGCGCTGATCAAACTAAAGGTGCTAGAAAAAAAGGAAACAATTGTCGTGAAGACGCGGAGAGCGATGCCTGGTCGAGCTTTGGCGTGTCTCTCTGTGGGTGCTGCGTGCGCTGTGTGTGTGACGCTGTGTCGCCTGCTGCGCTCGTAGCTTCTCTGTGTGCGTTGCGCCTGCTCGCCAGTCGTCTTCTGCGTTCACTTTTTTTTTTGCACACGAGCAGCCGGTGTGTATGATGTGGTTGCTGCTGAGCGTGCTGTCGCGGATCACGATTGATCCTTCGTGTGTCAAGCAGCGTTCGGAGATCAAGAGAGGGAAGAGGAGAAAGGGAAGGTTGTGGAAGAGTTCTGCGTTGCGATCGTGCCGCACTTTTTTCTCGCCTTCCACTTTGGCAGGTTGTTCTAGCCCAAAGGGACGCGAAGCAAACCAAGAGAAAAGAAAATGTTACCGAAGATCACGCTTCTCGTGTCCGTGGTGCTCTTCTGTGTGGTCCGTTGTGTGTCCCTCGACTTGTTCGTGCTAGTCGTCGGAGCTTGGCGAGCCACAGGATCACGAGAGGGCGCGCTGATCAAACTAAAGGTGCTAGAAAAAAAGGAAACAATTGTCGTGAAGACGCGGAGAGCGATGCCTGGTCGAGCTTTGGCGTGTGTCTCTGTGGGTGCTGCGTGCGCTGTGTGTGTGTGACGCTGTGTCGCCTGCTGCGCTCGTAGCTTCTCTGTGTGTGCGTTGCCTGCTCGCCAGTCGTCTTCGGCGTTCACTTTTTTTTTGCACACGAGCAGCCGGTGTGTACGATGTGGTTGCTGCTGGGCGTGCTGTCGCTGATCACGATTGATCCTTCGTGTCAAGCAGCGTTCGGAGATCAGGAGAAGAAAGAGGACAAAGAGAAGGTCGTGGAAGAGTTCTGCGTTGCGATCGTGCCGCACTTTTTTCTTGCCTTCCACTTTGGCAAGTTGTTCTAGCCCAAAGGGACGCGAAGCAAACCAAGAGAAAAGAAAATGTTCACGAAGATCACGCTTCTCGTGTCCGTGGTGCTCTTCTGTGTGGTCCGTTGTGTGTCCCTCGACTTGTTCGTGCTAGTCGTCGGAGCTTGGCGAGCCACAGGATCACGAGAGGGCGCGCTGATCAAACCAAAGGTGCTAGAAAAAAAAGGAAACAATTGTCGTGAAGACGCGGAGAGCGATGCCTGGTCGAGCTTTGGCGTGTGTCTCTGTGGGTGCTGCGTGCGCTGTGTGTGACGCTGTGTCGCCTGCTGCGCTCGTAGCTTCTCTGTGTGTGCGTTGCCTGCTCGCCAGTCGTCCTCTGCGTTCACTTTTTTTTTTGCACACGAGCAGCCGGTGTGTATGATGTGGTTGCTGCTGAGCGTGCTGTCGCTGATCACGATTGATCCTTCGTGTCAAGCAGCGTTTGGAGATCAGGAGAAGAAAGAGGACACAGAGAAGGTTGTGGAAGAGTTCTGCGTTGCGATCGTGCCGCACTTTTTTCTCGCCTTCCACTTTGGCAAGTTGTTCTAGCCCAAAGGGACGCGAAGCAAACCAAGAGAAAAGAAAATGTTAACGAAGATCACGCTTCTCGTGTCCGTGGTGCTCTTCTGTGTGGTCCGTTGTGTGTCCTCGACTTGTTCGTGCCAGTCGTCGGAGCTTGGCGAGCCACAGGATCACGAAGAGGGCGCGCTGATCAAACTAAAGGTGCTAGAAAAAAGAAAGCAATTGTCGTGAAGACGCGGAGAGCGATGCCTGGTCGAGCTTTGGCGTGTCTCTGATGCCTGGTCGAGCTTTGGCGTGTCTCTGTGGGTGCTGCGTGCGCTGTGGTGATGTGACGCTGTGTCGCCTGCTGCGCTCGTAGCTTCTCTGTGTGCGCTGCCTGCTCTGCCAGTCGGTCTTCGGCGTTCACTTTTTTTTTTGCACACGAGCAGCCGGTGTGTATGATGTGGTTGCTGCTGAGCGTGCTGTCGCTGATCACGATTGATCCTTCGTGTGTGTCAAGCAGGCGTTCGGAGATCAGGAGAAGAAAGAGGACACAGAGAAGGTTGTGGAAGAGTTCTGCGTTGCGATCGTGCCGCGCACTTTTTTCTCGTCGCTTCCACTTTGTGCAAGTTTGATTCTAGCCCAAAGGGACGCGAAGCAAACCAAGAGAAAAGAAAATGTTAACGAAGATCACGCTTCTCGTGTCCGATGGTGCTCTGTCTGTGTGGTCCGTTGTGTGTCCCTCGACTTGTTCGTGCCAGTCGTCGGAGCTTGGCGAGCCACAGGATCGACGAAGAGGCGCGCGCTGATCAAACTAAAAGGTGCTAGAAAAAAGAAAGCAATTGTCGTGAAGACGCGGAGAGCGATGCCTGGTCGAGCTTTGGCGTGTCTCTGTGGGTGCTGCGTGCGCTGTGTGTGTGACGCTGTGTCGCCTGCTGCGCTCGTGGCTTCTCTGTGTGCGCTGCCTGCTCGCCAGTCGTCTTCGGCGTTCACTTTTTTTTTGCACACGAGCAGCCCGGTGTGTACGATGTGGTTGCTGCTGAGCGTGCTGTCGCTGATCACGATTGGATCCTTCGTGTCAAGCAGCGTTCGGAGATCAGGAGAAGAAAGAGGACACAGAGAAGGCTGTGGAAGAGTT
>JAWQUS010000034.1:22500-28632 GCA_036365455.1 Macrosoma leucophasiata | reverse complement strand
AGGTTAGGTTAGGTTAGGTTAGGTTAGGTTAGGTTAGGTTAGGTTAGGTTAGGTTAGGTTAGGTTAGGTTAGGTTAGGTTAGGTTAGGTTAGGTTAGGTTAGGTTAGGTTAGGTTAGGTTAGGTTAGGTTAGGTTAGGTTAGGTTAGGTTAGGTTAGGTTAGGTTAGGTTAGGTTAGGTTAGGTTAGGTTAGGTTAGGTTAGGTTAGGTTAGGTTAGGTTAGGTTAGGTTAGGTTAGGTTAGGTTAGGTTAGGTTAGGTTAGGTTAGGTTAGGTTAGGTTAGGTTAGGTTAGGTTAGGTTAGGTTAGGTTAGGTTAGGTTAGGTTAGGTTAGGTTAGGTTAGGTTAGGTTAGGTTAGGTTAGGTTAGGTTAGGTTAGGTTAGGTTAGGTTAGGTTAGGTTAGGTTAGGTTAGGTTAGGTTAGGTTAGGTTAGGTTAGGTTAGGTTAGGTTAGGTTAGGTTAGGTTAGGTTAGGTTAGGTTAGGTTAGGTTAGGTTAGGTTAGGTTAGGTTAGGTTAGGTTAGGTTAGGTTAGGTTAGGTTAGGTTAGGTTAGGTTAGGTTAGGTTAGGTTAGGTTAGGTTAGGTTAGGTTAGGTTAGGTTAGGTTAGGTTAGGTTAGGTTAGGTTAGGTTAGGTTAGGTTAGGTTAGGTTAGGTTAGGTTAGGTTAGGTTAGGTTAGGTTAGGTTAGGTTAGGTTAGGTTAGGTTAGGTTAGGTTAGGTTAGGTTAGGTTAGGTTAGGTTAGGTTAGGTTAGGTTAGGTTAGGTTAGGTTAGGTTAGGTTAGGTTAGGTTAGGTTAGGTTAGGTTAGGTTAGGTTAGGTTAGGTTAGGTTAGGTTAGGTTAGGTTAGGTTAGGTTAGGTTAGGTTAGGTTAGGTTAGGTTAGGTTAGGTTAGGTTAGGTTAGGTTAGGTTAGGTTAGGTTAGGTTAGGTTAGGTTAGGTTAGGTTAGGTTAGGTTAGGTTAGGTTAGGTTAGGTTAGGTTAGGTTAGGTTAGGTTAGGTTAGGTTAGGTTAGGTTAGGTTAGGTTAGGTTAGGTTAGGTTAGGTTAGGTTAGGTTAGGTTAGGTTAGGTTAGGTTAGGTTAGGTTAGGTTAGGTTAGGTTAGGTTAGGTTAGGTTAGGTTAGGTTAGGTTAGGTTAGGTTAGGTTAGGTTAGGTTAGGTTAGGTTAGGTTAGGTTAGGTTAGGTTAGGTTAGGTTAGGTTAGGTTAGGTTAGGTTAGGTTAGGTTAGGTTAGGTTAGGTTAGGTTAGGTTAGGTTAGGTTAGGTTAGGTTAGGTTAGGTTAGGTTAGGTTAGGTTAGGTTAGGTTAGGTTAGGTTAGGTTAGGTTAGGTTAGGTTAGGTTAGGTTAGGTTAGGTTAGGTTAGGTTAGGTTAGGTTAGGTTAGGTTAGGTTAGGTTAGGTTAGGTTAGGTTAGGTTAGGTTAGGTTAGGTTAGGTTAGGTTAGGTTAGGTTAGGTTAGGTTAGGTTAGGTTAGGTTAGGTTAGGTTAGGTTAGGTTAGGTTAGGTTAGGTTAGGTTAGGTTAGGTTAGGTTAGGTTAGGTTAGGTTAGGTTAGGTTAGGTTAGGTTAGGTTAGGTTAGGTTAGGTTAGGTTAGGTTAGGTTAGGTTAGGTTAGGTTAGGTTAGGTTAGGTTAGGTTAGGTTAGGTTAGGTTAGGTTAGGTTAGGTTAGGTTAGGTTAGGTTAGGTTAGGTTAGGTTAGGTTAGGTTAGGTTAGGTTAGGTTAGGTTAGGTTAGGTTAGGTTAGGTTAGGTTAGGTTAGGTTAGGTTAGGTTAGGTTAGGTTAGGTTAGGTTAGGTTAGGTTAGGTTAGGTTAGGTTAGGTTAGGTTAGGTTAGGTTAGGTTAGGTTAGGTTAGGTTAGGTTAGGTTAGGTTAGGTTAGGTTAGGTTAGGTTAGGTTAGGTTAGGTTAGGTTAGGTTAGGTTAGGTTAGGTTAGGTTAGGTTAGGTTAGGTTAGGTTAGGTTAGGTTAGGTTAGGTTAGGTTAGGTTAGGTTAGGTTAGGTTAGGTTAGGTTAGGTTAGGTTAGGTTAGGTTAGGTTAGGTTAGGTTAGGTTAGGTTAGGTTAGGTTAGGTTAGGTTAGGTTAGGTTAGGTTAGGTTAGGTTAGGTTAGGTTAGGTTAGGTTAGGTTAGGTTAGGTTAGGTTAGGTTAGGTTAGGTTAGGTTAGGTTAGGTTAGGTTAGGTTAGGTTAGGTTAGGTTAGGTTAGGTTAGGTTAGGTTAGGTTAGGTTAGGTTAGGTTAGGTTAGGTTAGGTTAGGTTAGGTTAGGTTAGGTTAGGTTAGGTTAGGTTAGGTTAGGTTAGGTTAGGTTAGGTTAGGTTAGGTTAGGTTAGGTTAGGTTAGGTTAGGTTAGGTTAGGTTAGGTTAGGTTAGGTTAGGTTAGGTTAGGTTAGGTTAGGTTAGGTTAGGTTAGGTTAGGTTAGGTTAGGTTAGGTTAGGTTAGGTTAGGTTAGGTTAGGTTAGGTTAGGTTAGGTTAGGTTAGGTTAGGTTAGGTTAGGTTAGGTTAGGTTAGGTTAGGTTAGGTTAGGTTAGGTTAGGTTAGGTTAGGTTAGGTTAGGTTAGGTTAGGTTAGGTTAGGTTAGGTTAGGTTAGGTTAGGTTAGGTTAGGTTAGGTTAGGTTAGGTTAGGTTAGGTTAGGTTAGGTTAGGTTAGGTTAGGTTAGGTTAGGTTAGGTTAGGTTAGGTTAGGTTAGGTTAGGTTAGGTTAGGTTAGGTTAGGTTAGGTTAGGTTAGGTTAGGTTAGGTTAGGTTAGGTTAGGTTAGGTTAGGTTAGGTTAGGTTAGGTTAGGTTAGGTTAGGTTAGGTTAGGTTAGGTTAGGTTAGGTTAGGTTAGGTTAGGTTAGGTTAGGTTAGGTTAGGTTAGGTTAGGTTAGGTTAGGTTAGGTTAGGTTAGGTTAGGTTAGGTTAGGTTAGGTTAGGTTAGGTTAGGTTAGGTTAGGTTAGGTTAGGTTAGGTTAGGTTAGGTTAGGTTAGGTTAGGTTAGGTTAGGTTAGGTTAGGTTAGGTTAGGTTAGGTTAGGTTAGGTTAGGTTAGGTTAGGTTAGGTTAGGTTAGGTTAGGTTAGGTTAGGTTAGGTTAGGTTAGGTTAGGTTAGGTTAGGTTAGGTTAGGTTAGGTTAGGTTAGGTTAGGTTAGGTTAGGTTAGGTTAGGTTAGGTTAGGTTAGGTTAGGTTAGGTTAGGTTAGGTTAGGTTAGGTTAGGTTAGGTTAGGTTAGGTTCGGTTAGGTTAGGTTAGGTTAGGTTAGGTTAGGTTAGGTTAGGTTAGGTTAGGTTAGGTTAGGTTAGGTTAGGTTAGGTTAGGTTAGGTTAGGTTAGGTTAGGTTAGGTTAGGTTAGGTTAGGTTAGGTTAGGTTAGGTTAGGTTAGGTTAGGTTAGGTTAGGTTAGGTTAGGTTAGGTTAGGTTAGGTTAGGTTAGGTTAGGTTAGGTTAGGTTAGGTTAGGTTAGGTTAGGTTAGGTTAGGTTAGGTTAGGTTAGGTTAGGTTAGGTTAGGTTAGGTTAGGTTAGGTTAGGTTAGGTTAGGTTAGGTTAGGTTAGGTTAGGTTAGGTTAGGTTAGGTTAGGTTAGGTTAGGTTAGGTTAGGTTAGGTTAGGTTAGGTTAGGTTAGGTTAGGTTAGGTTAGGTTAGGTTAGGTTAGGTTAGGTTAGGTTAGGTTAGGTTAGGTTAGGTTAGGTTAGGTTAGGTTAGGTTAGGTTAGGTTAGGTTAGGTTAGGTTAGGTTAGGTTAGGTTAGGTTAGGTTAGGTTAGGTTAGGTTAGGTTAGGTTAGGTTAGGTTAGGTTAGGTTAGGTTAGGTTAGGTTAGGTTAGGTTAGGTTAGGTTAGGTTAGGTTAGGTTAGGTTAGGTTAGGTTAGGTTAGGTTAGGTTAGGTTAGGTTAGGTTAGGTTAGGTTAGGTTAGGTTAGGTTAGGTTAGGTTAGGTTAGGTTAGGTTAGGTTAGGTTAGGTTAGGTTAGGTTAGGTTAGGTTAGGTTAGGTTAGGTTAGGTTAGGTTAGGTTAGGTTAGGTTAGGTTAGGTTAGGTTAGGTTAGGTTAGGTTAGGTTAGGTTAGGTTAGGTTAGGTTAGGTTAGGTTAGGTTAGGTTAGGTTAGGTTAGGTTAGGTTAGGTTAGGTTAGGTTAGGTTAGGTTAGGTTAGGTTAGGTTAGGTTAGGTTAGGTTAGGTTAGGTTAGGTTAGGTTAGGTTAGGTTAGGTTAGGTTAGGTTAGGTTAGGTTAGGTTAGGTTAGGTTAGGTTAGGTTAGGTTAGGTTAGGTTAGGTTAGGTTAGGTTAGGTTAGGTTAGGTTAGGTTAGGTTAGGTTAGGTTAGGTTAGGTTAGGTTAGGTTAGGTTAGGTTAGGTTAGGTTAGGTTAGGTTAGGTTAGGTTAGGTTAGGTTAGGTTAGGTTAGGTTAGGTTAGGTTAGGTTAGGTTAGGTTAGGTTAGGTTAGGTTAGGTTAGGTTAGGTTAGGTTAGGTTAGGTTAGGTTAGGTTAGGTTAGGTTAGGTTAGGTTAGGTTAGGTTAGGTTAGGTTAGGTTAGGTTAGGTTAGGTTAGGTTAGGTTAGGTTAGGTTAGGTTAGGTTAGGTTAGGTTAGGTTAGGTTAGGTTAGGTTAGGTTAGGTTAGGTTAGGTTAGGTTAGGTTAGGTTAGGTTAGGTTAGGTTAGGTTAGGTTAGGTTAGGTTAGGTTAGGTTAGGTTAGGTTAGGTTAGGTTAGGTTAGGTTAGGTTAGGTTAGGTTAGGTTAGGTTAGGTTAGGTTAGGTTAGGTTAGGTTAGGTTAGGTTAGGTTAGGTTAGGTTAGGTTAGGTTAGGTTAGGTTAGGTTAGGTTAGGTTAGGTTAGGTTAGGTTAGGTTAGGTTAGGTTAGGTTAGGTTAGGTTAGGTTAGGTTAGGTTAGGTTAGGTTAGGTTAGGTTAGGTTAGGTTAGGTTAGGTTAGGTTAGGTTAGGTTAGGTTAGGTTAGGTTAGGTTAGGTTAGGTTAGGTTAGGTTAGGTTAGGTTAGGTTAGGTTAGGTTAGGTTAGGTTAGGTTAGGTTAGGTTAGGTTAGGTTAGGTTAGGTTAGGTTAGGTTAGGTTAGGTTAGGTTAGGTTAGGTTAGGTTAGGTTAGGTTAGGTTAGGTTAGGTTAGGTTAGGTTAGGTTAGGTTAGGTTAGGTTAGGTTAGGTTAGGTTAGGTTAGGTTAGGTTAGGTTAGGTTAGGTTAGGTTAGGTTAGGTTAGGTTAGGTTAGGTTAGGTTAGGTTAGGTTAGGTTAGGTTAGGTTAGGTTAGGTTAGGTTAGGTTAGGTTAGGTTAGGTTAGGTTAGGTTAGGTTAGGTTAGGTTAGGTTAGGTTAGGTTAGGTTAGGTTAGGTTAGGTTAGGTTAGGTTAGGTTAGGTTAGGTTAGGTTAGGTTAGGTTAGGTTAGGTTAGGTTAGGTTAGGTTAGGTTAGGTTAGGTTAGGTTAGGTTAGGTTAGGTTAGGTTAGGTTAGGTTAGGTTAGGTTAGGTTAGGTTAGGTTAGGTTAGGTTAGGTTAGGTTAGGTTAGGTTAGGTTAGGTTAGGTTAGGTTAGGTTAGGTTAGGTTAGGTTAGGTTAGGTTAGGTTAGGTTAGGTTAGGTTAGGTTAGGTTAGGTTAGGTTAGGTTAGGTTAGGTTAGGTTAGGTTAGGTTAGGTTAGGTTAGGTTAGGTTAGGTTAGGTTAGGTTAGGTTAGGTTAGGTTAGGTTAGGTTAGGTTAGGTTAGGTTAGGTTAGGTTAGGTTAGGTTAGGTTAGGTTAGGTTAGGTTAGGTTAGGTTAGGTTAGGTTAGGTTAGGTTAGGTTAGGTTAGGTTAGGTTAGGTTAGGTTAGGTTAGGTTAGGTTAGGTTAGGTTAGGTTAGGTTAGGTTAGGTTAGGTTAGGTTAGGTTAGGTTAGGTTAGGTTAGGTTAGGTTAGGTTAGGTTAGGTTAGGTTAGGTTAGGTTAGGTTAGGTTAGGTTAGGTTAGGTTAGGTTAGGTTAGGTTAGGTTAGGTTAGGTTAGGTTAGGTTAGGTTAGGTTAGGTTAGGTTAGGTTAGGTTAGGTTAGGTTAGGTTAGGTTAGGTTAGGTTAGGTTAGGTTAGGTTAGGTTAGGTTAGGTTAGGTTAGGTTAGGTTAGGTTAGGTTAGGTTAGGTTAGGTTAGGTTAGGTTAGGTTAGGTTAGGTTAGGTTAGGTTAGGTTAG
>JAWQUS010000034.1:2500-17500 GCA_036365455.1 Macrosoma leucophasiata | reverse complement strand
GCTTCGGTAGGTGTGAGCAATATAAAAAATTTAAGAAATTTAGGTGATGGACATAAGTGCCCAGGACATTAGATAGTATGTACTATGTGAATGGTAAGTTGGTGAATTGGTAGTATAGTTTAATAGTATGGCATGATATTAGATTGTATATTATGAAAGTCTTGGTTATGGACGTAAGTGCCCAGGGCGAAAAATGGTATGTACTGTATGAGTAGTAGTTAATTGTATGGGTAATATAGCTTTGGTATGGATGAGCAATATGAAGATCTAGGAGATGGACATAAGTGCCCAGGGCGAGGAATGGTATGTACTGTATGGGTAGTAATTAATTGTATGGGTAATATAGTTTTGGTATGGATGAGCAATATGAAAATCTAGGTTATGGACGCCTGTGCCCAGGGCGAGAAATGGTATGTACTGTATGAGTAGTAATTAATTGTGTGGGTAATATAGCTTTGGTATGGATGAGCAATATGAAAATCTAGATGAAGGACATAAGTGCCCAGGACGAGAAATGGTATGTACTGTGTGAATAGTAATTCAATGTGTTAGTAATATAGTTTTAATTAGAGTGAGCTATATGAAAATGTAGGTGATGGACATAAGTGCCCAGGACGAGAAATGGTATGTACTGTGTGAGTAGTAGATAATGTGTTAGTAATTGATCTTTAATAAGGATGAGCAGTATAAACATCTACGTGATGGACATAAGTGCCCATGACGAGAAATAGTATGTACTATGTGAATAGTAGTTCAATGTATTAGTGATATAGCTTTAGAAAGAATAAGCAATGTTGATATCTAAGTGATGGACATGAGTGCCCAGGACGGGGAATTGTATGTACTGTGTGAGTAATAGTTTGTGTGTTGGTAATATTGTTTTTATAAGAGTGAACGATATGAAAATCTAGGTGATGGACATGAGTGCCCAGGACGAGAAATTGTATGTACTGTACTGTGTGAGTAATAGTTTATGTGTTGGTAATAGCTTTAATAAGAGTGAGCGATATGAAAATCTAGGTGTTGGACATAAGTGTCCAGGACGAGGAATTGTATGTACTATGTGAATAGTAGTTTGTTTAATGTATTGAGAATATAGCTATAGTAAGAATAAGCAATGTTGATATCTAAGTGATGGACATGAGTGCCCAGGACGGGGAATGGTATGTACTGTATGAGAAGTGAATTATAGTATTAGTAGTATAGCTTTGATAAGGATGAGCAATATGAAAATCTAGGTGATGGACATGAGTGCCCAGAACAAGAAATGGTATATATTGTGTGAATAGTAATTTAATGTGTTAGTAATAAGAGTGAGCAATATGAAAATGTAGGTGATGGACATAAGTGCCCAGGACGAGAAATGGTATGTATTGTGTGAATAGTAATTTAATGTGTTGTTAATATAGCTTTAATAAGAGTGAGCAAATTGAGAATCTAGTCGTAGGACATAGGTGCCCAGGACGAGAAATGGTATGTACTGTGTGAGTAGTAGATAATGTGTTAGTAATTTGTCTTTAATAAGGATGAGCAGTATTAACATCTAGGTGATGGACATAAGTGCCCATGACGAGAAAAAGTATGTACTATGTGTATAGTAGTTTAATGTATTGGTGATATAGCTTTAGTAAGAATAAGCAATGTTGATATTAAGAGATGGACATGAGTGCCCAGGACGGGGAGTTGTATGTACTGTGTGAGTAATAGTTTGTGTGTTGGTAACATTGCTTTAATAAGAGTGAGCGATATGAAAATCTAGGTGATGGACATAAATGCCCAGGACGAGAAATTGTATGCACTATGTGAATAGTAGTTTATTTAATGTGTTGGTAATATAGCTTTAGTAAGAATAAGCAATGTTGATATCTAAGTGATGGACATAATTGCCCAGGACGAGAAATGGTATGTACTGTGTGAGAAGTAATTAAGTGTGTTGTTAATATAGCTTTAATAAGAGTGAGCAATATAAAAATCTAGGTGAAGGACATAAGTGCCCAGGACGAGAAATGGTATGTGCTATGTGAATAGTAGTTTAATGTGTTGGTAATATAGCTTTAATAAGTATAAGCAATGTGAAATCTAGGTGAAGGACATAAGTGCCCAGGACGAGGAATTGTATGTACTATACTGTGTGATTAATAGTTTATGTGTTGGTAATAGCTTTAATAAGAGTGAGCGATATGAAAATCTAGGTGTTGGACAAAAGTGCCCAGGACGAGAAATTGTATGTACTATGTAAATAGTAGTTTATTTTATGTATTGATAATATAGCTATAATAAGAATAAGCAATGTTGATATCTAAGTGATGGACATAAGTGCCCAGGACGAGAAATTGTATGTGCTGTGTAAATAATAATTTATTGTGTTGATAATATGGCTTTAGTAAGTATAAGCAATGTTGAAATCTAGGTAATGGACATAAGTGCCCAGGACGTGTAATGGTATGTACTGAAAGAATAGTAGTTAATGTGTTGGTAATATGGCTTTAGTAAGGTAAACTAAGTGGTGGACATGAGTGCCCAGGACGGGGGATGGTATGTACTGTGTGAGCAATAGTTAGTGTGTTAGTAATATAGCTTTAATAAGTGAGCAGTATGAGAATCTAGGTGATGGACACGAGTGCCCAGGACGAGAAATTGTATGTACTACGTAAATAGTAGTTTATTTAATGTGTTGGTAATTTAGTTTTAATAAGAATAAGCGATGTTGAAATCTAGGTGATGGACATAGGTGCCCAGGACGAGAAATTGTATGTACTGTGTAAATGGTGATTTATTGTTTTGATAATATGGCTTTAGTAAGTTTAATCAATGTTGAAATCCATGTAATGGACATAAGTGCCCAGGACGTGAAATGGTATGTACTGAAAGAATAGTAGTTAATGTGTTAGTAATATGGCTTTAATAAGAACGAGCCGTATGAAAATCTAGTGATGGACATAAGTACCCAGGACGAGAAATGGTATGTACTATATGAATAGTAGTTTAATGTATTGATAATATAGCTATAATAAGAATAAGCAATGTTGATATCTAAGTGATGGACATAGGTGCCCAGGACGAGAAATAGTATGTACTGTGTGAATGGAAATTTATTGTGTTAGTAACATAGCTTTAATGAGGATGAGCAATATTAGAATCTAGGTGATGGACAAAAGTGCCCAGGACGCGGGGTAGTATGTACTGTATGAATGGTGAGTTGTTGCTTTGGTAATATATCTTGAATATGACTTTGATAAAAATGAGTAGTATGAGTACTAGGTGATGGACGTAAGTTCCCAGGACGCGAAAATGTATGTACCGTCTGTCGGGAAATATCGGTGTGAAGAGAGATTAGGTAGGGTTGAAGTATATTCATGTGATAAACGCATGGCATTTTACAGTAGGTATGGGCTAGTGTAGGTAGTATTTTAAATGAACTGTAGGTAAGGCTTGACACATTGGTGGTGTGGTACGAAGCAAGTAGGTAAGTGCACCACCGCTGGTGGAAGGAATGTGCAACTATCGAAAGTGGGTCAAATTAGATAAAAGTAAAATAATGCTGGAAGTACATTGTGGGTTTCTTGACAAATCGTGTGAATCTGCAAAGAAAACGGTGCGTAAAATTTTGAATCTTGCAGAATTTGGTCCGCAATGTGCGTCCGTCTTAGATAAAGGAATGTTATCGTGTCCGAGCCGGTGAATTAATGTAGGTTTCTGTTTTTAGATTCGTGCGGCGTTGCCGTATACCTACGGATGTTCGCCCATATAAACTCCGAGCTAGCAACAGTGAACTTGGTAAACAACTTTTTGTGATGCTTTTAGGTGAAGCGTACAGTTAATATAGGTGTGCGTTTTGTTGTATTGTATTCAGTTAGTTTTATAATAATAGATGTGCAGTGTTGTAGCACAGTAGTATGTAGATAGATTAGTTTAGTTTTATTATTAGCATGATGATGTTTAGTATGTGTGTATATGTTGTTATAAATGAATGTTGTGTTGGATTTAGTAGGTATGGTATGTGTGTGTAATGTGTTGTAGGTAAGTGATTATATGATAATGTGATTATGAATGTCGGGTAGGTAACGGTGTATGGGTAATATGTATTTAGTGGGGGTATAGGTTACGTTAAGTATGTGTACATATGATGGTAGTTAAGTGGCTGGTTTTTGCATGGGGTGTTCATAGTTGCTTGTATATATATGTTATTAGAATATCTGATATACGTGAGTATTTGATAAATCATGTTGATATATTGTACATGTATGGAGTGTTATAAATATGTGGTTATATAATGGTGAAGTTTTAATTATAAGATCAAATTAGATAAAATCAATCGAAATCAGAATTAGATAAAGTCAATGAGTGGGTTGTTGTGGAGTCGTTAACTTGGTATATAAAAAGGAATTAGCTTTTTAATAACGTATATAATAATACAAAGCTATAAAATAGTATATGTATTGTGTGTGATAGATAGTAATGTTTAATTGGAGTGAGCGTTGACCCTTACTCAGGTAGACATTCTTTGTTTACTCGGTGGGGATCGGACGAGGTTAGGTATGCATCATGTTTGAAATTCGAATGAACTTTAAATAAAATAGTGTAGCTATATTGTGTTATTATAGGTATACTATATCGGTTTTAACGATGTTATTCCAATGTCGCATTGATGCGAGGTTGCCGCTTAGACAATGGGCAGGCCTTGAGAGTCGTGTTCGGGTAAACAAGTGGTATACCTATAATTTGAATAGATCCAGTCGAATGATTGATGCATGTTTTAGTTTTGGGTTCGAGGCAAGGCTAAGGGTGCCTGCGCACGGGACTTTGGTCAACGTCATTATTCAGCTATAGTGGGGTGTACTTGGAGGTAAATACGGGTGATCATATTAGATTATATGAGTGGATTGTATAAATATATTAGTATAAGTATAAATAATTATATATGTTGTTTTGTTGTTAGCGTGTTAATGTTATAATTGGATGTTATATTAACTTGATATTTTAGGTGTGTTTGTGTTGAGTAGGTAATTATTTATAGTGTTATATTATATTAGTAATTATATATAAATGTACATAGTATAATTATTTAAATAAATGATATTATTAATGTTGGGGTAGGTAAGATCAGATTTGATAGTGATGCATGTATACAAAAGGTAGCGGGGTTTATTCATTTTTTTTTTTTTTTATATTAGAATATGTTTACAGCGTTAATTTAATTCGCATATAAGGTTGGTGTACAGGTCCAGTAGTCTGACGTCGCCCTTAGTTCCAAGTCAGTAAATTATATACTTATAATATCTATAGGTTAGTTGCACTGTAGGAATGGGAGTCTTATCTAGGGGCTGCGACAGACCATGGCTGGTATCGTACTAGTTTTGTAAATACATTGAGGGAGATATATTTCATGTTATATATGTAAAAGTATAAGTAGGATGTGTTGGGATTATAATATTTAGAGAATATGATTGAACATATCGGTTAAGTTAATTTATTGTAATCAGTTCGGTAACAGTAGGTATCTAATATAGGAATGTAATAAATTATCTGAGGACGTAGTTAGAATTATTCAATATGATGATACTGTTTCGGGTTAATTATCGTTGTTAGGATTGTTGTGTAAGTAATTAGTATATTTTGTTTCTTATATTATTAAAGGCTTGTATAAATATGAAGATTTGTGTACTAAGTCTTTTTCTTAGTTGTTCGTCAAGGTATGTATGCACCTTCTGCAATCAAAGTAGTGTCGGTGGCAGCATAGCAACAACGTGAACAAGGCGCGATGGGTGTATTGTGAGGTTTGGTGGATATAGGTAGAGTGGTGTATATGTATTGTACTTTTATTCGATTAATGTGCCGCGTGGTATCTTGAAATATGGAACGAACGAGTGGTCGGGCGGGCCACAGGCACGCGGCATGATGACGTATGCCTGTCGCCCGCCTAGCAACTGGTGGGTCGTGTGATTATAGTGTGCCTAGTATGCAAATGATGTATTACGGTTTCAATGTAAATTTTTAAAGTCATGTATTGCTACTCATACTGCATACCAGTTGGTCCGGATCTGTTATAGTCCGGATTACTTAGTATGCAGTATTGTGGATACCTGTTGTTTTAATAAAGACACAGAGACTCAGTGTGTGCAGCGAGCGGTAGGTCCCGATCCCTCCCGAATGCATCAGTCCATTGATAAAAAAGTATCAATAGGGTTAATAAGTTCGGGCGGGCGCGGAACCCAAGCAGTGCACGTTTGGGTGACGTCAGCCAGTAGCATCGTGTTATCATTGATGTGATCAAAGACAAGACGTGCGCAGGCTGACACCACCCAGTCATGGGGGTCTGTGTAGTCTGTTGTTAAAATTTGTATAACAGCGATAATGCAAACCAACGCGCGACTAGATGGATTCTGTTAAGTTATGAACATCTGTCTCATTTGTGTATAAGATGGGAAGTGGTAATTGTGTGCATCTGACTGATAGTTGATGGATTGTTGTATTGATATTCAACCGGGAAGTAATTATATAGGTCCTGTCATGGTATGTATACTTCAAGGTAAGCCAATATAGATAGGCGGAGCGAGAACGCTTTGATAGCAAAGCGTTCTGATGCGCCTCTAGCGTTTCCACCTCAATAAAAGATTACGACTTGTATGGCGCCGTACGTGTCAGTGGGTACGGCTCTGGTAGGAGACCGAAGCACATGGCACGGCAGCGCACTTTCGGTAGATCATGAATAAGTTGTCCCCGCAGTGCATAGGTAGAGGCGTCCAGACGACTTCCGGGCCCATCTGTTTATTGATATCAACTATCAATCAGTGAGATGGGGTCGGTCGAGATCGGGGTGCTCGCATTGCACGGATGGCTCTCCCACACGGTCAGCCGGCGGTCGAGGCGCGAGATCTCGGCAGCCGATGGACCGGTGGAGGAGGCATGTAGGGGGTTGAGGGGAATCTCATTGCTTTAATAATAGTTGTAGACCATGATAGTGTTCGCAATGCTGTCATTGAAGCGGATGGGCAGTGTAAGCAATGTATATCAATTAATGGAGAGTATCAATTATTATTTTGGTTTCGAGGTTACAGATGTGATAACATATTAATGTATATAAAGTAGAGGTTGTCGAGCAACAATAGGCTTACTTAAAGATAGCACTGTATTTATATGGTTGATTATATGTAAAGACAGACTGTTCGATGTTGAGACTTTGTAAGACAGGGTTAGTGTTATTCATTATTATAGGTATGTATATAGGTATATGTTTTAATAATTAGGTTGAGATTTACGTATGTTTAGTATTAGAATTAGTATAAGTAGACGCATTTAAAGCTTATGGAGTACATCAATATATAATGAATTAGGTATGATTTCCCTGATATTATATGTGTGTATGCATGTTGAAGGGTTAGTGTATAAGTGAGGGTTACATATATTATGTTGGAATGGATTGTATACTCTAGTAGGATCATAGTTTGTTAAATTTTTTTTTTTTTTTTTTTTTTTTTTTTTTTTTTCACATTTGCTTGGTAGGATAGCGTGGCTAGGTATTTATTTTTATGTATATTATCTATGTAGATTTGTATGTATATATTTATTTTGATTTTATAGTATATGCTTTATAAGTGGTAATGGGAGGTATATATATTTATGTATATGTAAGGTATGTTTAACGTATGGATTTAATATATTAAGTATGAATGTATGTAAAAGTATTGAGAGGTTTATAGATAATAAATGATTGTGTAAGTAATTATATACAGAGACAGGTACAGTGCATTCGTAGTGTGTAAATATATGTATTATGTAAAATATGATACAAATAAGTAATAATGTGTGTATTATAGGGAGTGTTTAAATTTATGTATGTAGGTAAGTGTGTATATATATTTCGATTATATATTATATATTTTTGTAGGTGGTAGTGGGGGGTAGGGTATATATTAAGGTATATGTAAGGTGTGTTTAAAATGTTTATTTATTTATTTAATAATGTATGTGTGTATAATGATGTTGTGAGTTTTATAGATAATAAATAAATGTATGAGAAATATTGTACATGGACATGTGAAGTATGAAATATTTATAGTGTGTGAATGTAGGAATTTATGTAATATGTGATATATATATTAGTAATGTACTGTGTATATTATATGTATTGTTTATATTTGTGCGTGTATAAAGGTGCTTATATGTATGTAAACTGTATTTTATGAGTAGTAGCTACATATTTCTTGGTAAATAGATGTGTGTGAGGGTTGTTGTATGGATATTGTAAATGTATTATATGAGTAAGTATAGTATGTAAATACTTGTTATTAGGTTATTTGTAAATAATATATGATGATATGATAATATATAGGATATGTACGTACTAAAATATAAGGGTGGTAGTTAATGGAGTATAGATGAATAATAATGGAGTTTGTGAATGCTTATGTGACACTCCATGTCCGTCCATATAAATATCCATATCAAGATATCTACATAGACGAACATGGAGTGACACAGGTAAGTATACCTGTTCTAATCAGTATATGAAATGGCGGCCCGGGACATTTGGTCCCATTTGTTATACTCGGGACATCCGTAACTGTATGCCGGGTGACAAGCGGCGGCGCCAGCGCGGCCAGCCGTGGTGCAGTTCTTGCACTGAGGGTCACGACCCCGGTTGGGGCATGCCCTTGTGTCGTGACCCTCAGCACAATGACCGCACACGGCGTCGCGTCGGCAGTCGCGGGCTAGATGGCCGTACCCATAACAGGTGAAACACTGCGTGACCGGCGACTGATCTGACGCGAAGACCATCTGGTACCCGACCCGCACTCGCTGGTCCACCAGCAGGCGCCAGACAGAGGGCGGGACCTCGAGGATCGCGCTCTGTGTGGCGCTGCTGGGGCGTTTAATGCGGCGGAGCACCCTGACCGTTTCCGGTTCGACTGTTGTTGTGCCGAGTAAGGCTTTGTTTTGGAAGCACACGGCCTTGACTAGCTCCGAGTCGGTCAAGCCGGGCAGTATGCCGGAGAGACGGATCAGGGGTCTGCGGGTGCGGGCCGGGGAAACACGAAGATGTGTGCATGCATTTTTAATTTTGTTACTGAGCATGGTTCGGTCGTCATCCGAGTCGCAACTAATAACGACCCGCTGATCACGCAACTTTGCGACCCGGTTGACGCCGATACCTAAGTTAATTACGTTTATATCGGTCTTAACTTGGTTAAGAATGTAGTCGCTGGAGTGCGATGCGTCCTCAGATGACACCACTACTGCATAACGTGGTATAGCAGCTGCCTGCGCATAGGATTTCGGCCCGGCCGGGTAGTGAGGGGGGGGCATTTGCGAGGGACCAGACGATATAGCATCACTTATGACCTCGAGCTGGCGTCTTAGCGGGGCGAGAGCCCTCTCGAATGACACCTCCATTTTGGTGAGCTCGGTAATTAGTTGTTGGGGCGAGATACCCCCCTCGGCCGGCTCGGACCTCGTCTCCTTGAGGTTCTGAACCTCCCGCCTCAGATCGCCAATTAAGGGGCCGAGGTCCGAGCCGCCCGATGGGTCACTTTCCCGCTCGAGCCGAAGGTGCAAGGTCTGTTCGGAGTGATACAGGTCGGTAATTATGTTCTGCAGCTGCCGAAGGTTCTCCGTAACACCTGACTTTATAGCTGACTTAATATTACCCGATTGGGCCATCAAGGCCAGTGCTTCTCTCACAAGGCGCTTGCCCAGAATAGCCTTGTTGTCCCGCGGGGGCTTATAGGTCTCCGAGGTCTCAGGGGCTGCGGAACGGCGCGATGGTGGGGTGACCTGAGCAGTCTTGGACGGTTTCCTGACGGTCTGAGGAACCGGTGTGGGCGGAGCCTGGTATTCTGGCTCCGAATCAGACTCGAGCATACTTGGGTGCAGGCCGGTCAGCTCTGCCAGGTCAGCCAAGTCAGGAGACAGGTAACGGTGAGACATGGTGCAAATCGGTGGGCGAGGGAATATGTAGTTCAGAAATAATAACCGATGAATTGTTCACAAACACTTATGACGTCACACGTTGAATGAAATTACGAATAAAGTATGCCACTATATATGAAAATGTTTTGGTTGATAACTCGCAGTTCGAAGGTCAGAATTTTACAAAAACTGAAGAATATTAATTTTTAGACAGGTAGAAAGCCGAAACGTATGAAAGAACCAAAATTATAGCTCAGGGAAAAAAGTGAATTTCACTTTGATAAGATCGCGTACCCAAGCAAAATGGCCGACCAGGTCCATATGATACTTCACTACACTATTAAGAATTTTGTAACTATAGTTCCGCAGGTACGATTTGGGTGAAATTTTTTGTGGGGGTGTATAATAACCCTGCGCACCTACTTGTGACTTCAAATAGGGGGGTTACAGCGACTGAGAGAGCAGCGTTCGCGGAGAAAGGTGGGCGTCCCCGCACTCTCGTGGTTCTTGTCGCTGGTTGCAGTCCAAAATTGTTCCAAATGACTCGAAAAACAAGTCGTTCGAAAGGTCACGGGTTCACTCACACAGTGGTATACGTCACTTGACAAAAACAGTACACAGTTCACAAGTACAAACACTTATAATGCGGCAAATGCCACGCGGATGACAAAAAATGTTAACAAAACGGTTTTTTTCCAATATTTACAGTATTTGAAGTCCAAAATTCACAATTTATATATCAAATGAAAGGGTTTTGCAGCGCGCATCTAGTGATATATAATTTATCGCACAGAACACTTATAAGACGATTTTTACGATTTTTGGCGTACGGAGCGGCCGAAAAGCGATGCGCGCGCGTCAGCGGTTAGATGAGGACTCCGTTAGGTTAGGTTAGGTTAGGTTAGGTTAGGTTAGGTTAGGTTAGGTTAGGTTAGGTTAGGTTAGGTTAGGTTAGGTTAGGTTAGGTTAGGTTAGGTTAGGTTAGGTTAGGTTAGGTTAGGTTAGGTTAGGTTAGGTTAGGTTAGGTTAGGTTAGGTTAGGTTAGGTTAGGTTAGGTTAGGTTAGGTTAGGTTAGGTTAGGTTAGGTTAGGTTAGGTTAGGTTAGGTTAGGTTAGGTTAGGTTAGGTTAGGTTAGGTTAGGTTAGGTTAGGTTAGGTTAGGTTAGGTTAGGTTAGGTTAGGTTAGGTTAGGTTAGGTTAGGTTAGGTTAGGTTAGGTTAGGTTAGGTTAGGTTAGGTTAGGTTAGGTTAGGTTAGGTTAGGTTAGGTTAGGTTAGGTTAGGTTAGGTTAGGTTAGGTTAGGTTAGGTTAGGTTAGGTTAGGTTAGGTTAGGTTAGGTTAGGTTAGGTTAGGTTAGGTTAGGTTAGGTTAGGTTAGGTTAGGTTAGGTTAGGTTAGGTTAGGTTAGGTTAGGTTAGGTTAGGTTAGGTTAGGTTAGGTTAGGTTAGGTTAGGTTAGGTTAGGTTAGGTTAGGTTAGGTTAGGTTAGGTTAGGTTAGGTTAGGTTAGGTTAGGTTAGGTTAGGTTAGGTTAGGTTAGGTTAGGTTAGGTTAGGTTAGGTTAGGTTAGGTTAGGTTAGGTTAGGTTAGGTTAGGTTAGGTTAGGTTAGGTTAGGTTAGGTTAGGTTAGGTTAGGTTAGGTTAGGTTAGGTTAGGTTAGGTTAGGTTAGGTTAGGTTAGGTTAGGTTAGGTTAGGTTAGGTTAGGTTAGGTTAGGTTAGGTTAGGTTAGGTTAGGTTAGGTTAGGTTAGGTTAGGTTAGGTTAGGTTAGGTTAGGTTAGGTTAGGTTAGGTTAGGTTAGGTTAGGTTAGGTTAGGTTAGGTTAGGTTAGGTTAGGTTAGGTTAGGTTAGGTTAGGTTAGGTTAGGTTAGGTTAGGTTAGGTTAGGTTAGGTTAGGTTAGGTTAGGTTAGGTTAGGTTAGGTTAGGTTAGGTTAGGTTAGGTTAGGTTAGGTTAGGTTAGGTTAGGTTAGGTTAGGTTAGGTTAGGTTAGGTTAGGTTAGGTTAGGTTAGGTTAGGTTAGGTTAGGTTAGGTTAGGTTAGGTTAGGTTAGGTTAGGTTAGGTTAGGTTAGGTTAGGTTAGGTTAGGTTAGGTTAGGTTAGGTTAGGTTAGGTTAGGTTAGGTTAGGTTAGGTTAGGTTAGGTTAGGTTAGGTTAGGTTAGGTTAGGTTAGGTTAGGTTAGGTTAGGTTAGGTTAGGTTAGGTTAGGTTAGGTTAGGTTAGGTTAGGTTAGGTTAGGTTAGGTTAGGTTAGGTTAGGTTAGGTTAGGTTAGGTTAGGTTAGGTTAGGTTAGGTTAGGTTAGGTTAGGTTAGGTTAGGTTAGGTTAGGTTAGGTTAGGTTAGGTTAGGTTAGGTTAGGTTAGGTTAGGTTAGGTTAGGTTAGGTTAGGTTAGGTTAGGTTAGGTTAGGTTAGGTTAGGTTAGGTTAGGTTAGGTTAGGTTAGGTTAGGTTAGGTTAGGTTAGGTTAGGTTAGGTTAGGTTAGGTTAGGTTAGGTTAGGTTAGGTTAGGTTAGGTTAGGTTAGGTTAGGTTAGGTTAGGTTAGGTTAGGTTAGGTTAGGTTAGGTTAGGTTAGGTTAGGTTAGGTTAGGTTAGGTTAGGTTAGGTTAGGTTAGGTTAGGTTAGGTTAGGTTAGGTTAGGTTAGGTTAGGTTAGGTTAGGTTAGGTTAGGTTAGGTTAGGTTAGGTTAGGTTAGGTTAGGTTAGGTTAGGTTAGGTTAGGTTAGGTTAGGTTAGGTTAGGTTAGGTTAGGTTAGGTTAGGTTAGGTTAGGTTAGGTTAGGTTAGGTTAGGTTAGGTTAGGTTAGGTTAGGTTAGGTTAGGTTAGGTTAGGTTAGGTTAGGTTAGGTTAGGTTAGGTTAGGTTAGGTTAGGTTAGGTTAGGTTAGGTTAGGTTAGGTTAGGTTAGGTTAGGTTAGGTTAGGTTAGGTTAGGTTAGGTTAGGTTAGGTTAGGTTAGGTTAGGTTAGGTTAGGTTAGGTTAGGTTAGGTTAGGTTAGGTTAGGTTAGGTTAGGTTAGGTTAGGTTAGGTTAGGTTAGGTTAGGTTAGGTTAGGTTAGGTTAGGTTAGGTTAGGTTAGGTTAGGTTAGGTTAGGTTAGGTTAGGTTAGGTTAGGTTAGGTTAGGTTAGGTTAGGTTAGGTTAGGTTAGGTTAGGTTAGGTTAGGTTAGGTTAGGTTAGGTTAGGTTAGGTTAGGTTAGGTTAGGTTAGGTTAGGTTAGGTTAGGTTAGGTTAGGTTAGGTTAGGTTAGGTTAGGTTAGGTTAGGTTAGGTTAGGTTAGGTTAGGTTAGGTTAGGTTAGGTTAGGTTAGGTTAGGTTAGGTTAGGTTAGGTTAGGTTAGGTTAGGTTAGGTTAGGTTAGGTTAGGTTAGGTTAGGTTAGGTTAGGTTAGGTTAGGTTAGGTTAGGTTAGGTTAGGTTAGGTTAGGTTAGGTTAGGTTAGGTTAGGTTAGGTTAGGTTAGGTTAGGTTAGGTTAGGTTAGGTTAGGTTAGGTTAGGTTAGGTTAGGTTAGGTTAGGTTAGGTTAGGTTAGGTTAGGTTAGGTTAGGTTAGGTTAGGTTAGGTTAGGTTAGGTTAGGTTAGGTTAGGTTAGGTTAGGTTAGGTTAGGTTAGGTTAGGTTAGGTTAGGTTAGGTTAGGTTAGGTTAGGTTAGGTTAGGTTAGGTTAGGTTAGGTTAGGTTAGGTTAGGTTAGGTTAGGTTAGGTTAGGTTAGGTTAGGTTAGGTTAGGTTAGGTTAGGTTAGGTTAGGTTAGGTTAGGTTAGGTTAGGTTAGGTTAGGTTAGGTTAGGTTAGGTTAGGTTAGGTTAGGTTAGGTTAGGTTAGGTTAGGTTAGGTTAGGTTAGGTTAGGTTAGGTTAGGTTAGGTTAGGTTAGGTTAGGTTAGGTTAGGTTAGGTTAGGTTAGGTTAGGTTAGGTTAGGTTAGGTTAGGTTAGGTTAGGTTAGGTTAGGTTAGGTTAGGTTAGGTTAGGTTAGGTTAGGTTAGGTTAGGTTAGGTTAGGTTAGGTTAGGTTAGGTTAGGTTAGGTTAGGTTAGGTTAGGTTAGGTTAGGTTAGGTTAGGTTAGGTTAGGTTAGGTTAGGTTAGGTTAGGTTAGGTTAGGTTAGGTTAGGTTAGGTTAGGTTAGGTTAGGTTAGGTTAGGTTAGGTTAGGTTAGGTTAGGTTAGGTTAGGTTAGGTTAGGTTAGGTTAGGTTAGGTTAGGTTAGGTTAGGTTAGGTTAGGTTAGGTTAGGTTAGGTTAGGTTAGGTTAGGTTAGGTTAGGTTAGGTTAGGTTAGGTTAGGTTAGGTTAGGTTAGGTTAGGTTAGGTTAGGTTAGGTTAGGTTAGGTTAGGTTAGGTTAGGTTAGGTTAGGTTAGGTTAGGTTAGGTTAGGTTAGGTTAGGTTAGGTTAGGTTAGGTTAGGTTAGGTTAGGTTAGGTTAGGTTAGGTTAGGTTAGGTTAGGTTAGGTTAGGTTAGGTTAGGTTAGGTTAGGTTAGGTTAGGTTAGGTTAGGTTAGGTTAGGTTAGGTTAGGTTAGGTTAGGTTAGGTTAGGTTAGGTTAGGTTAGGTTAGGTTAGGTTAGGTTAGGTTAGGTTAGGTTAGGTTAGGTTAGGTTAGGTTAGGTTAGGTTAGGTTAGGTTAGGTTAGGTTAGGTTAGGTTAGGTTAGGTTAGGTTAGGTTAGGTTAGGTTAGGTTAGGTTAGGTTAGGTTAGGTTAGGTTAGGTTAGGTTAGGTTAGGTTAGGTTAGGTTAGGTTAGGTTAGGTTAGGTTAGGTTAGGTTAGGTTAGGTTAGGTTAGGTTAGGTTAGGTTAGGTTAGGTTAGGTTAGGTTAGGTTAGGTTAGGTTAGGTTAGGTTAGGTTAGGTTAGGTTAGGTTAGGTTAGGTTAGGTTAGGTTAGGTTAGGTTAGGTTAGGTTAGGTTAGGTTAGGTTAGGTTAGGTTAGGTTAGGTTAGGTTAGGTTAGGTTAGGTTAGGTTAGGTTAGGTTAGGTTAGGTTAGGTTAGGTTAGGTTAGGTTAGGTTAGGTTAGGTTAGGTTAGGTTAGGTTAGGTTAGGTTAGGTTAGGTTAGGTTAGGTTAGGTTAGGTTAGGTTAGGTTAGGTTAGGTTAGGTTAGGTTAGGTTAGGTTAGGTTAGG
>JAWQUS010000033.1:0-20797 GCA_036365455.1 Macrosoma leucophasiata | reverse complement strand
TCGTGACCTCGCGTAGCGCCAACGCCGGCCTCAACCTCACGTTCGCGAACCACGTCATTTCCTGGAGCCGAACGTGAACCCGGCGATGGAGCACCAGGCTGTCGGCCGTGTCCACCGCTTCGGCCAGCTCAAGCAGGTCACTGTGCACCACCTCTACGCTCAAGGCACAATAGAGCAGATCCTTTACCACCGCTCGGTGCGGCTGCGTCACCAGATGATGCAGCATCCCACGGAGGCGGCTGGCGCGGTGCCTGCAGCGGAGGCTGCGGGCATGAACGCCGGTGATGCTCAACGCCGCACCCAGTTTGGCCGCATTGCACCCACCGAGATCCTTCTGTTTCTGAATGTTTCCTTTCCTTTCGCTGTCCGTATAAGAGGAGAGAGGTAAAGAGGGGAGGGAGAGTTAATGCATGAAGAGAAGCCTATTGGTACATAACGGCTTTTGGAGGGTTCTCTTATACTGAACCTCACGTATCTCTCAACCCTGACGAAGCGAGGGGAAAACAAAGGACCACGTACCCTATCTACAACCCAACCTTTTCCTCGGCACCGGCCGGTCGACTTGTCTCTCTTCCATTCAGATCTTCATCTTCTTTTCCACACGAAACGAGAGTGCAAGGTCCGCTTCCTGCCGGCCTCCTTCTTCCAAACCCGTGGAAGTGGGGCCGACTGGGCGGGAGAACTTACAAACCATACTAACGAAAACAATAAAAAAATGTTTTTCCAAAATTTCCATTGAAGAATTAAAAAGGGAAAATTTGAGCCTTAGGCGATGTTACGCAACATGCTCGTGTTTAGATGTAAAACTAACGGTTTAATTTTGTTAAAAATGTCAAAATCACAAGCATGTGTATATGAAAAAGGAGACGGGAGAAAAAAAACTTTCGGAATAGTTCTCGAAAAAAAGGGAATTTCTCTCCTCCGGCAATTTTTTTTTTGCACGAAAAAACCAGCCGGAGTCCTCTTACCGAACTAGCGAAGGAGAAGGTGAGAAGGGGGTTGAGAGAGAGAGAGATTCACAGCCAGCGGATGCGTCATCATTCACCGTCACAGATCCACCTACACATAACGAGTATCCAGTGCCTCCGCAGGCGTAGTAGCCGCTCCACCGTGCCTACATGTGGTGTGCGGCTTAGCGTCAGTGTCCTTTTTCAGAATACTACATTTTCAACTTCAGAATTTTTCCCTTACACATTTGACTGGTGCTTAAGAGCACGTCCCCTTCCTCTTGGAAGTCGAAAGCAGATTTGCAACAGGAGAGCTTGTTCACTCACACTCCCCCTCTTTGAGGTGCTTCTCTGTGCGCCTCGTGCTGTGCTTCGAGACCCACTCGCCACCCTCTCTTCCCTCGCACCGCGTTGCAATTTGGCACTCTGCTTCTTGTGAGTAGCACGGCGTTGCAAAGCTACCTGCTGCTGCTTTTGATGCGTTGTCTCGTCAGCGAATGCTACAGCCGCATGTGTAGCGCGTCGAAGCGCTCCTTCAGCGACGCCATTGTGGACGCCGTGTGGGACCTTGCCAAGAGCTACTCTGCAGCCGCTAAGAATACCGCTGAAGCAGACTTGGAGATGGAGCGTTGCTGCTGCACGCCTGCCTGTCCGGGCCAGCAGCCTCGTCCGCGCTCGCTGTAATGCTCAGCTGGGGGCAGTGGAAGGCCAGGCCGCCCAATGCCTCATCGTAGCCACAGTTCCAGGCGTCGGTGGCAAGCGGTGCTTTCGGTTGCTCCTCTGCGGTGCGCTGGGCACCCCTCTGCCCCGCCCGCGTCCTCGGCCTCTGCCACGCCCTCGCTGCTGTCCGCCGTTGTCAGCTTCCTGTGCTCCACCGTGCAGCCGCAACGCGATGTACCGGTGGCGGTTGAAGTTGCCAAGTGCTGCGTCCTGTTCAGCGTCGATCAGCGGCCACACTGTCTCCTCCACGAAGCTTCTGAGGTCAGAATGAAGTTGCGGCGGCCGTAGCCCTTGCACCCACGTGCCACCGCCTCGGCGCAGCCCGCGTCATCCGCCTCGTCTGCCTTGCGCGACAGCCAGCAGCCTACCCCCTCCGTCTCCTGCCGCAAATGAATTGAATATGCCTTCCTCTTGTCCTTTTTCCTAAGCCCGTTGTGAGTGTGTGAGGAAGAGAGATGTAGAGAGGAGGAGAGGTTCAGGAGAACGGAGGAAGAGTGGTGTGTCGGTCATATAGCGAGACAAACTCTGGAAATCCATGACGGCGTTCTAAACTCATCCCGTGCATGGTGCGGCCTAACGTACCGTTCTTCTGCCTTGATTTGCTCGATTATTGACGACGATGGGAAACTAAATTCCCGACCTTCTAGCCTACCTACGCTCCCGCCCTGCAGCGCCAACTCCCGAGACGCATCGTCTAAGAAACCCCGAGTCGCAACGTCACCCAAACACCCCCCTACTGGGCGCATCCGCCGGGTTTTCCGCGGACCGAATGTACGAGAACGTCAACTCGTATCTGTCCGCTAACGGCAAGAGCCTGTGGAGTGCTGCGGTAATCGCAGCGCTCTTGCTGAAGCGTCGCTGGACGGACGCAAGTGCGGAGGTGTTGTCGATGTGGACGTGAACATGGGATCTTGCGGGATCACGTCCTGCAGCTCCGATAGGGCCAAGGCGATGGCCCGGGTCTCCGCCGCGTTGATATTCGGAGCAGCCGCGGCCACCGTGCACCGAGAATCGTCGTCGACTTTGTCTCGCGGTGGATGCAGACCGCTCCCCATCCTTCGAGCGTCGCGTCGCTGTACAAGTCGAACAGAGGTGCATGGTGGGACCGTGGGCGAATGCGTCGTGGCGCGTTCACCTCAGCACTGTTCCACCATTGCATCATCTCGTATCGTGCGCTGCGTGGGAGAGGCGCCACGTCTGCCAGACGTAGCAGGCCTCGGTTGAGCCGCCCCACAATGCGGCGGGCCGACTTCAGAAACCACCAGCAACGATGGATCGGCAAACCCAAAACGCGTGCCGCAAACCAAAGGCGACCGAGCAGACGCTCGAGGTCTCCGACGGTTGTCTGAGTCGTCGGGGGGAGGGCCGTAAGGTGTCCGTGCGCCTTCGGGCCGAGTGCAACAGTGTGTTCCCGGTGGTCGAAGAGAATCCCGGCGAATACATACCGATGTGAGCTGATCGTCTCCTCCTTGTTGAGGGTTGCACGGGCGCTTTTGGCGCGGCGGAGGAACGTCGCGAGAAAAGCCTCCTCGTCTTCTCTCTCACCAGTCCACTGCAGATTGTCGATCCATGCAGTGGTGGTGACGCGCGGGGCCACCCAAGTCGGCTTCGCGTACGCCGGGCTCCCTCCCAAAATGGATGTCACGCTGTGCATGATCTCCGGACTGAGAGAGAGGCCCATCGGCAACGCGTGCATTTGCCAGATGCGGCCGAAAGAGTCCGCGAAGCGGAACAGGTGGCGGTAGCGCCTGGGGACGTGGGTCTGGAAGAAAGAACACGTCAAGTCACAAACCGCCCCCCACGAGGCGGTGGCGACATCCCAAGGTGTGGCCGGCAGGGGCACGGACGGAACGTAACCACGTTCGTCGAGCCACGCGTTGAGGGCCCTCGGCCACAGGATGAAGCGCAGCCTATCCCCAGCTGTCTTCTCCTCGACAACGGTGAAGGCCGAGCAAAGTCCCTGGCGTGAGACGTCCTCGGCGGCCTCGACGACGTCGGCGTCAAGCAGCTGCTCAGCCCACAGCCCATCGAACTCGCTCGAGTGGTGCTCCTTCTCAGGCATGTACTCGTCGAGGAGAGTCCACAGGCTGTCGAGGCGTTCGCGCACGGCTGGCAAGGCGTGTTGGAGCACGTAGCCGTAGTCCAGCCGACCGACGCGCTTGACGTGTAGCGGTAGTGCGCGTTCCGCTGGCGAGGGGAGGAGTCGTGCGAGGCTGCGGCGCGGAAGGACGGAGTGCCCCGCACCCAACGGAGCCTCGGTATCCTCTCAAAAAGCCCACGGCGCTGACGCTACAGTAGCGCTGTCAGCCTGCCGGTACCGATCAGAACTGCCAGTTTCGGCACGTTCGACAGGTACTGCAGCGTCACCGGCGGCAGAAACTGCAGGCTGCTGGCGTGACGGGCCAGGACCCCGATGAGATAGAGGGGGATGTCCTTCCCCTCCATCGCCTCCACGACGTGGGCCAGAGCACCGCGCTTTATGCTGTGGGCCTTGAATCCGTGAGGCCGGAGAATGTCCCGGATCGATGACGTCTCGATCGGGAACAGCCGCGTTTCGCCGCGGATTTTCCTGCTTTGTAGGCGCGGCTGCAGGTATGCCGCGATCTCCTCCGTCAAATCGCCCTCCACGACCACGAGCAACTCCGGACGTGCGACGTTGTGCCGCGACGTCTTCGTGCGGTTCCCGAAGTTGAGGATGATCCTCTCCGGGGACACGTGCACGAAGGAGTTCTTTACGCACCGGCTGATGTCGCTCCATCGACTGGCGGTCTTCCACGCCAGAAGGAGGCCGACGCAGGTGCGTGTGTCTTGTGCGTGGGCTACCTCCACGAGGAGGCTTTTGGGGATCGGCGACGATTGGCGACGAGGTTGGGTGGCGCCGACACCCCGCTGCGCGTGAGCCAAGAGGCGCAACGCCGAGTTGGGCAAACCCATGCGATTCAGCAGGTTTGCCATCTGGCTCGCGTACGCCCCTTTCGTGGTGGCCTGCACCTCCATGTCGTTGATGAACAGAGCGGCCGCTCTGTCCGACATGGGGAGGCTCCTCATCGACGCGTACCTGTGGAGGCGGCTCCAAAGACTGGCATACTGCTTCCACGTCCGCTGCGTCCATAGACCGCCGCGGAGCGTGTCGGTGAGGTCCGCGATGCTTGCTCGCAGGGACTTGATTGGCGGCATGCGTGAGGCGCGTGTCGCCGCGGGGTCGGGGGTGAGGGCATGGACCGTGAAAGTCGACCCCGATGTCGCGTCGTTGGACGCGAGGAGTGCGAACTGGTCCCCCAGGGGCAGGGCAGTGAGCACCTGAGGAGCCGTCGTTGCGCCGATGTGTGCGAGCGGGTCGCCGCTCTGAGTGTTGCGCGGGACGGACGCTGCCACTCCGTGAAGGTGTGGGACGAGCGTCGACCGCTGGTTGAAAGCCGTCGGTCCGGTAAACAGACCTGTCGCGGGAAACGTGCTTCGGGGTGGCGGTGGTGTACTTGGCGTCTGTGCGCCGAGGATGCTGCTCAGACCGCCCGGGTGTGCCACCGCTCTGGCGATTCAGGCGGCGCCGCGACGGCCGCCGTACGCGCTTTTTGCGTGGGAGCCGAGCGACGTGACCGATGAAGTGCGTGACGAACGGTCGGAGTCCACAAGCCCCCTTATCTTGGACTTGCTGCGACCCTTCTGTGTCGGCCCGGTCTCGCCGGTTAACAGCCGACCGTTTCTCCTCTGGCCTCCGCGCTTCTTGCCCTTTCCACCGCGGCTCTTGCCAACCGAAGACGTGTTGGCTGCTGGCGTCTCGGTGTAGGCCACCCGGAACGTGTCTTCGCGATGCTTCATGAGGGCCAGAACGTCGTCGTTGAACGCCTCGGCCGCACGCATTGCCAAACCAAAACTGACTGAGGTGGGCCTGGCGTGCCGTGATATCCGCGAGATCGCTCGCCAGATTCATGAAGTGGGCATGGTATGGGGGTGGGATCGCCGTCTTCGTCCAGCAACGGAACCGTAAGGTAATAGAGCTTCAGCTGGGTGATGAGGGCTCTCCGCCTCGCCACAAAATCCGCGTGTAGCGGGGTGTTGGGGGCCGGGGGCGTCGGGACCAGCGTGGAAAGCAGGTGCTGCACCAAAATGGATGTGTCGCCGGACGCCGTGATCAAAGTCATCCAAGTCTCCGGGTCGTTGGCCGCAAAATGCGCGCGGCGGTCCGCCGCAAATTGCACGTTTTTGGGAGTCTTCTTTGCCGGTGCAGGTGGAGGGGTTGGTGTGGACTCCTCTTCATTGCTAGCCTCCTCCGACTCCGATTCCGAATCCGAGTCTGAGATGGCAAGGGGTTCCGCGTGGGGAAGGGCTGGGGGAACGGCCCCGCTGCTGGGGGTTGCGCGACCCCTCCCTCGCCCTCGGGCAGAAGTGGAAGCGATGGTCGCCGTTTGTGCCGCCTGTGTGGCTGTAGGGCCCGTAAGCGGTAGAGCGGTTGTGGCGGCGGGTGTCACAGACGTGATGGGGATTGGGGGTGGCGGAATGGGGGCCGTATGGGCGGTATCCAAAACGCGCTTGAAGAACTCAAGCATGGCCTTCTCCTCTTCCGCGCGAGCCTTGCGATCTTTCTCCTGAGCCTCGGCCGTGAGGCGCATCTGCTCGGCGCGCGCCTTGTTGAACTGCTGCAGCATCGTTTCCTGAGTGGCAATGGCCAAGTTTTGCTGCTCAGACCATGCCTTTGCGCGCTCCTTCCGATCTTGTTCCTGTGCCGCTGCAAATTGACGTTGTAGCTCCGCTCGTTCCTCCGCGTGCTGCTTCCGTTCTACGTCGCGCTCTTGTCGCTCTTGCTCCTGGGCGGCCAACAAGCGTCGCTGTTGCTCGCGGAGGTCAACGACCTCCTTACCTGAGACTGCGAAGCGATTCTCCACCGACTCCAGCAGATGGGTGATGCGACTCTCCATCGAAGCGGCACTGGATGCATTTTGGGCCTTTCAGCCTCGATCAATCGTGCCGAAGTTTCCTCCCGCTCGGCGGCGCGGCGGCCTTCCTCATTCAGGCCGGCAGCCAGAGTGACCGTCTGCTTGTTTGCGATGTTTGCGGTGGCACGAGCGGCTGACGCGTCGCCCTGGGCGGATGTGACTGTTCCCTGGAGGGTGGTGGCCGCGTACTGAGCAGCCGTGATCTGCTGCCCCTGCGCTGTCGTGGCGTTCTGCACTGCGCCGATGGCGGCTCCAAGGTTGGCGGCAGTCGTAGCGTTCTCGTAACGGGTGGCTGCCAACTGGTCCCAAATGGCGCGCCAGGTGCTTTCCTGGGCCGACGTGTTCGTGGACAAAGCCTTGACCACCTCCTGCATGTATCGGGCGAAAAGGTTAGACACTTCGGCGCAACAAACCAATGGCGACGCGGCGTTAAGCGGTGCGCAAGACGGAACCGGAAAGTTCTCCTGAACCACAGCGTCTCGAATCAACCTCTCCTATGGGAAGGGTTGATCCGTGACGTCGGTCACCCAGTGGCGTACGCCGTCATCGGTGACGGCGAACCAGCCGTCCTCCGCGGGGCGGTCATCTCAGGTGATCCTGAGCGGGACGGGGGCTGGCCCAGTCTGCGCAAGCGCGAAGGCGACGGCATCGCCGGGAACGGTCATGGTGGTAGCTAAGCTAGACTCTGTGACGCTGTAAGGATGAAACGCTGTGGAGGATGTGAATGATTTTTTTTTGTCAAAATCACAAACACACACGGGCCGGAAAGGACAAGGCTGCGGGGAAGGGAAAAACAGGAGAGTAGAGGGAGTCACATTCAGCATTGGCAACATGTCGCAACCACAGGAATAAAAAGGAAGCGAAACAATTCAGTCGTCAAATCCACTCTCTCAGGTAGGAGAGGAGGGCAAAGGTTGAAACAAAGAAAAAAACAAGCGCAGAGATGAAGTTGGCGCTTGAATTAAACACCTCAAAAAAAGAAAGAACGCATGAACAACACATTGGACTTGGACACGACAGCCTGAAAGTAGTCAAAAAAAAAAAGGCTTCGCTCACCGTTAAAGCTGGTAGCTGTCGTGGGGAAAGACCGAGATCTGAAAAATGAAAAGACAAGCAAGCACGCAGTTCGACCTCAACACGGCTGCACGCATAAGCATATATAGAATCGATAAGACAAACGATGAACATATTCTCAAAACAAATTAATAAAAAAACGGATAATAAGCACAGTGGAAGGTAGACTAAGCGATTTAAAAAAAGAGCAAAAGTAAAAAGACGAGAGGAATCTGATAAAAAAAACTGAGGTATGGGTGTGCGATAACAAAAAGCAGAGCAGCAGATTGCTTGCCACCAACCTGCACGGCAAAGCCACCTACCGTACCACTCTCACCCTCTTCGGAAGAAAGCTGATGTCCTCCACTCTTGTTTGCTGTAGGCACAGCTCCTCCAGCTTCGTGGCCCCCCGTAGAACCGAGAGGTCGGAAACTCTGGTGCCAAAGAGATCCAGCTCCCTCAGCACCGGTGCGCATGCCTCCAGGACAGAGATGTCTGACACCCTAGTGTGTGCAAAACTCACCCACTGCAGCTCTGTGGCGTGCTGCAGCACTGCAACGTCTGTCACACGTGTTTTTTCGATGTCCAACTTCTTCAGGGCAGAGGCACCTTCAATGCCACTGATGTCTCGCAGCTGCCGGCATTGATAGAGCACGAGCTCCTCGAGTAATGCACACTCACCCAGGCCCGTCAAGCTCTGCACCGCAGTCCGCGCCGCGTTGATGCTCCGCAGCGACAGTGCACCAGCGAGAGGACTGAGGTCCCGCAAGTTCGGGTTTTCGGACACATCGATGGACTCCAACAGCGGACAGCTGCCGAGGCCCTCCAAGCTGCGTAGGGAGTCGCAGTAGCTGAGGGTCAGCTTCTCCAGGCGTGCTGCACCAGCCAAGCCGGCCGTGCTCCGGAGCTCATCATTCTGCGACACATCGAGCTCAACTAGATGAGGAAAGCTCCCGAGTCCATCCAGGTTCCGAATGCCGCAGCCCACTGCTCGAAGCACCTCTAAGCTTGGTGCGTTGACCAGGACGGAGAGACTCCGCAGCAGCGGGTTCTGCGAGATGTCGAGCTTGGTGAGGGACGGGCAGCTCAACGGCTCCGACAGCGATGATATGCCACATTTGAAGGCAGTCAGCGACCGCAGATGCGGCGCACCCGACAGCGCAGCGAAGTTGCCCAGCTGCGGCACGGCGCTGATATCCACCTCAGCAATGGGCAGCTGTACAACGCTACGCAGCACCCTCGACGCGTTCACGGCGTTCTCCGCCTCATCGGCGAGTCCATGGCCTCGGATGCCCAACGTCTTCAGGTTGGTGAACATCGACAGTTGGCACAGAACACTTCCACACCGACCATCGCATCCAGAAGTACCGTCCGACGCGCACGTGGGTAAAGAGCTCAGCTGCACGTCCAGCTTCTTGACTCTGTCTTTGGGGCCACTAGCGAAGAGAGTCAGAACGTCGCTGCGTGAGTCCGCAACCGCAACGTCCAGCGGCAGACGGCACGCACTCGCCCACCACATCGAGTACCAAAGCTGCAGCGCGCTCCCTGCGTTGCCGCTGGCCTTTACTGAGCAACGCAGTCCCTCGGCGGACAAAGTGCCGCGCGCGCCTTCTGGCTGAGCTGCATCCTCCGCCGTCAGCAGCTCCGTGTCGAGGCGCACCTGCGGACTGGCGGCGGCAAGAGTGTTCCTGTTGCGCTTCAAACAGTCGTGCGGCATGAAGCTCATCACCTGCGACAGCCCGTCCGCCTGCAGGTTGGCAAGAGCAGCGCGAGCATCGAGGGACGGGTTTGCCTTGAGCGAGAGGCGCAGGTCTGCAACGTGTGCGGCGTAGTCGGACGCCAGGCGAGCCGTCTTGGTTGGGTCCTCTTCACGTCTCCGACGCACAGAGGAGAGAGAAACAGAAGACGACCCTTCCCGCTTCATTGCGCCTGGAAATCTGTGTGTGTGGATGTGTTGGAAAGGGGGGAGCGTGCAGGGGTGTGCAGGGGTGTGTGTGTGTGTGTCTGGGAAGAAGATGTGGGCGAGTGTCGTTGCCTCTTCAGCCACCAGAGGAAGAGGGGTGAGGGACGTGAGAGAGAGAGGAAGGGGTGGGAGTAGAGAAAGCGCACAAACAGCCACGTTGGCCAGAGGGAGCAGTCGGCGGGTGTCGCACCGCACGCGTCGCCCTCCTCACACTGCGTCTCCTCTCGTGCCACGACGCATCCACCTACACACAGCAGCAGCAGCAGCAGCCACCACACGCACCTTACAATGCGCCGCGGCTGCGCACGTCGATGGGGGGTGGCGGGGGAGACGGGTGACAGAGAGGGGGCACACGCTGGGTGTCCCACACCGGGAGCATTGTCGCTCGCACAGCCCCTCTTGACGCTGTCGTTGCCTTCTTTCGTCTCTCTTTCTTTGCGTTATTCACGTACTTCTGAAAACGGAGGGGAGCAGGAGAGAAAGGATTCTGAGCACGACTCGGGGATCGCGGAGTCCACGCAGGATGCGCAAAAGAAAAAAAGAGAGAGAAAAAGCGGAAAGCGGAAAGAAATCTGAAAGGCGTCGGGGCAACAACGCCTGGTGCGTGTCGGCACACCGCTACACACACAGGGTCACATGCACACGGCGGACGTGGGGGAACTACAACGTGCGGCAGAGGGGCGCGTTTCTTTCCATCCTCCGTCCGCGTGTGTGTGCTTTTATGGACTGGGAAAGGAGAGAAGAAACAAAACAGACCAACCAAACCTAGCAAAAGGAAAAAGGGTGGGAGTGCGTGGGGCGGCGTCGCAAAGAGCACGAGCATCGCAGCAGCGATAGACCGCACACGCGCAGCAATTCTGAAACAAGAAACAACGTGAAAAGGGAAAAGTACTGCTCACAACATATCTGGGAGAAGAAGACGTAAGAAACAACGAAAGAGAGAACAACTCAACCGCACCACGAAGCGAGACAGACATAAAGGTAAGAAGAGAAACAAAGAGAATAACTTTCTAGCAGTAAAGGGGAAAGAGGGGAGAAGACAATACCCGGAGAACCGCATTCTCGAGCGTTGAGCACAGCATCTGAAGGAGGCGCTCACCGCAGACACGCAGAGTTGAAAACAAAAAAGTAGAGGAGGTAAAAAAAAAGTTCTGAATGGGCGAAGTGGTGGTGTGCTGGCGTACAAGCATGCGCCGGGTGCAACGAAGGCGCCCGCCGCCGGTGGTTGAGGGCATCTCCAACAGCGCCAGCATAAAATAAAGAACACAAAAGAAAGAAGTGAGAAGAGAACAACAACAAAAAAGTATATAGAGTTCATTCAGCGAGAGGAAAGAATGCAGAGTGTACACAAACACTACAAAGAGAAAGGGGGAAAAACAAAACAATAATCACAGTACTCAAAGAGGAGCAGAGAATCTGAAGTAGGTGCGGATCGCAAACACGCACATTAAGAAAAAACAGAAGTTAAAATGCTGTTCCTTCGTGAGAGGGTGAGAGAGAGAGAGAGAGAAACACCTTGTCAGTGAGGTGCGCGTCCGCTTCCTCTATAGGATGCGTTTAGAGAGGGGAAAGGAAAAGAAAAACAAACATTTCTCTCCGTGTGTGTTTGTGTGCTTGTGGGAACATCAAAAAAAAAGAGGAGATGCAGCACGATCCTCTCAATCGAGCTTCTAGCGCTGGTCGGGTGGCGACGGCGGCGCTGCTGCTGCTGCACTCGGGAACACTATCGGACAAGGAGGAGGGCAAGATGGCGGACGAGACGACACCAGAGAGGGCGCCCAGGTAAGCGGAGGGGTGGACGAACGGGTGGACGGAGAGACAGCTCTCCCTCCGAGGGGCCGAAGATTCCTCGGGAAGCGCATCGGCGACGAACACCTCGGGTCTCGACGCGCACGAGACGACACAGTCTCTTGGGCGTAGGCGCCGGGCAGAGCTGATGCCCGCCCATCCCTCTCCGATCGGCTTCTCTTCTTCCCAGCCGGGGACGCCCGCACACAATCCCGCTCTTCCTCCAAAATTGCGTCCTCATTGTCGCGTTGCGACGGTGTGGTCCGTCGAGGCAGCGAGGAGGGCTCGGGCAGAAGCGAAGGCTAAGTCGGCGGCGGAGGCGTGTGAGCAGGGGGCAAAGCTGAGCGCGGTCGCTTCACGCCATAGTCCGCGGCAGTGGCACGCTGGGGGCCCTCGCCCGGCAGCTGCACCTCCCGCTCTGCCCCCCCAGCTGTGGAGGAGCCGGAGATGGAGTCTTTGGACGAGATCTCCGGTCGCTCCGCCACCGTGGCCTCCGCAGCGGTACGCTGGAAGATCGCGTCCGCCAACTGCGTCTTGCGCTCGGACGCTTTCTTGCAGGCCTTCTCTGCACGTCCTTCCGCCCTGGCGGCCACGTCGCGCAGCTCCGCCACCTCTCGCTCGAGTTTCTGGCGTGCGGCACGTTCGTTCGTGCATGCGGTCTCCGTCGCCACCAGCCCATCTCGCACCCACGCCAACGCCCTTCTCGCGGTCTCTCCATCTTGGAGAAGGAGGGCCTTCTCTTGCCGCTGCGCCTGGATCCTCTCGATCTCCTGCGACTGATGGAGAGCGTTCATCTGCAACAAAGCAGCGCTCCTGAGTTGCTCGCCCGCCGCTTCGCGAACAAAGTTCTGCAGGACCTGCCGGTAGCGGCACTCGGCGATGTGCACCTCCTGTAGCTGCGCCAACTCTACACGTGCCGCCTCCCGGCACGACGCTTCGTACCGTGCCACCGCCTCTGCCCTCTTCATCCTCTCCAAAAGCTCCGTCGAGGAGCTTCTGGCGGCCCGCAGCTCCTCCACCAGAGCCGCCTCGCGGGCCCGCGCAACTTCTTGCACGACCTGCAGCTGCACCTCCACCGGCATCCCACTCGCCTCGCTCCTCTCGCACTCCAAAGCCAAAGCCTCCAGCTCCTCGTCGAGAATCCTCTGCCCCCGTCTCCACTCCTCATCAACCATCTCCAGCGGCCAAGCGACAGACCGCTGGTTCGGCACCTCCCCAATCATCACAGCGGGCGGCGTGCCCTGCACCGTCCGTGCGTTATGCGGCTCAGTGAGCGGCACATCGACAACGGTCGCTGTCTCGCCGTCCACCGGCACAGTGGCACCCTGGACAGCTGGCATGGCCATGCGGGCTTCGTTGCCAAAGTCCATTGTATGGGTGTGTGGGTGGGTGGGTGTTTGGGAGGGTGTTTGGGTGTGGAGAAGGGTGTGTGTGTTTGTGGCTGTGGCTGTGGTAGTCCTGGAGTAAAAAAAGAATGTAAAGCGAGAGTGAAAGGGTTCCGCAATGGCAATGAGGAGGAGGGGGGGGGTTGTAGAAGTGGGGAGAGATGAGGAGGAGGAGAAGAGGGGGGGCGTTCGCAGCCACGGCCTCCGTGTGCACGGCCAGTTCGCACCATACGCACCCCCACACCTCAGGGGGTAACACTTCAGTGGCGCACACGCTACGTACCCCACTCTATAGACGACATCCCTTCACATGGTCGAGGTGCAAAACTCCGGCTGGAGGGGAGGGGGAGGGGGGGGGGGGGGGGGAGGGCAACGAGCGCACAGCCCAAGCAGGAAGACGCGCTTCACATGGGTGCTCTCCATGGCGGCGAACACCACCGACACCGACAGCAAACCAAAGCGCAGCAGGAGCAGAAATTTACTGAAGCGAGAACGGAAGAGCGGGGAGAAGGAGAAGAACGAGCACAGCAGACGCGCCTCAACAAAGCACAAACGTGTGCTGTGAAAGGGAAAACACAGAAACTCGCAGGCCCTTGGAAGCAGATAATACGCGGAAGAAACAATAAAAAAAGAAGAGAGAGGAACAAACAGCGAAGCCAACCACACACACACACACAGAGAAATAGAAACACACAGGCAAACGAGAAAAGAAAAACAAGCCAAGGAGGAGACAGGCTCTCAGAGAGAGAGGTGGCTACGACAGCCCTCACAGCACCGCAAGTAAAGCCTTCGACCAGTGAGGTGCGAAGGGTGTTCTGAAACGAAAAGAGAGGGAACATGAGAAGAACGGAAGAGATGGGGTGTGGAAAGGGAATTGCAGGAAAGGAAAACAAGAGGGCTGTAGAAGGAAGTAGGCTGGCAGCAGACCCCAGCAGAAACAAACAAACAAAAATCAGAAAGGAGGTAAGAAGAGGGAAGTACAACTCAACGTGCGGTTGATCAAACAGACAAACAAAACGAGGCACCACCACCACGCAGCAGGTGGGGAAACAAGAGACCAAAGCTGCCATGGCAAGGAAGGCAGTGCTCTGAAACAAAAAAAAACAGAAAAAGGAACACAGGTGGGGACGAGAAGTGGGGTTCGGGGAAGAGAGGGGGGGGGGGGGGGGGGGAGTAAGAGGAAGGGAGCGGTCGGAAGAAAGGCAACGGAAAGGGAACAGTGGCTCTTCAAGACGGGCAGGCACGGGGGGAGATCACGCCGGAGAGCCAGATGGCGAATGCGAGATCGACGACAAAAAACCGCGGCTGGAAGAGCTTCCGTCGGAGGTGTCGATGGACAGCGGGACGCGAGGCACAGCATCGCCAGCAGTTGCAGCCCCTGCCGGTGCACCTAGCTACTGTGTGGTGGACGGGGAGGGGCGGCACTGGCAGCACATTCAGTTCTCCGTCGTCTCGCTGGCTGGGTCGGAGAGGGAGAGGGAGGCGCCGTCAACCTGCTCACAGCGTCGGGAGGAAGAACGGCATGCAGGAACTCACGCGCCGTAATAGCGGAGGGTGCTTTGGGCAACTTCGCGCCGTTCCGCATCACGATCAACGAAGTCTCCAGGCTGAAGCCTGTTGGCGGGTTCGTGATGCTCGTCTTCCAGTGCTTCACGTTGAGACCCAGTGCCCTCGCAACAGCCGGCACCTTCTGGTATGTGTATATCATGTGGCCCTTGATGAAAAGGTGTTTCGCTTTGCAGAAGGGCCTGTCTTCGGCGCTGTGGCGGAAGCCGTAGTCCGCCTCGTCCACCCGCACACCGTCCTGTGCCGCCGCCAAGGCGTCGACGTAGGCAGGCGATAAGGCCCAACACCCACGTGCCACTCCCACGTATACGGCTTTGGTGGGACGGTCGCCGCACGACACCACGTGCGTTACCTCTAGCGGCAACACCTCCTTCGACCCGCCCCTCCCAAGCACCGCAACATGTAGCGGAAATTTGCTGGCGAGCGACTCCAGCTTCCCTCGCACAGCGCCGCCACCCTCTGACTCCTCGCACACAAAAAAGACCGCCGCCCTCTCCGCTGGTGAGTCACTCCTCGGCCGCCTGCGCGACGGCGTCGATTGCGGAACGCCTTCCACCGCCACTGCCGCAGAAGACGGCGTCTCCGCGGTCGCAACACCGGACAACACGCGCTGCAGTTCCGCCTCCCCTTTCGCGCTGTAATCTCCCAACTGCGTGCAGAGATCTTCCACCCTGCGCATGTAGGTCTCAAGGTCAATCCTCAACCTCATGGACTTCTGCCGCACCTCAGCAGTTACGGGAAGCGACGACATCCCTTTCCTGTGTTTAGAAAACAAAAAGCGTGAGTGGGTTGGGGGTGGGAGAGTGGAAAGCAAAATCTCGAGGCGCTGTTTGTAGTGTCGGTGCTGGTGGGAGAGAGCGAGAGAGAGAGAGAGAGAGAGCGATGTAGCTGGAGTGGCAGAGGATCTTGACGACGTAGCTTTTCGAAATAAGTTTCCTCGTCCAGTGCATGTTGAAAAGGGAAGTGGGGGTAGGAGAGAAAAGTGTAAGGGCAGCGTTTTGGGGGTAGGAGAGAAAAGTGTAAGGGCAGCGTTTTCGTCTATCAGGTCATCCGAACAGCTG
Organism: Macrosoma leucophasiata; assembly: GCA_036365455.1. Lineage (NCBI taxonomy): Eukaryota > Metazoa > Arthropoda > Insecta > Lepidoptera > Hedylidae > Macrosoma > Macrosoma leucophasiata. The sequence continues at coordinate 5,380 of JAWQUS010000033.1, read as the reverse complement.
TGCGGTTCTGTGAGCGAGCGCTCACTCCGTCAAGGCGAAGGGCCTCACGTGCTGATGGACGGACGGCAACAGGAAAGGCGCGTCCCTGTCCCGCAGCGAGCAGTGGTGGTGCGACTCGCCGCCATAGACACACACACACACGGGCACTTCCCCACCTCACTGTCGTTGGTACGCGCAGGTGCGGCACGCGTGAGTGGGACCGCACGGCCTCGGCGGCACAGCACGGGGGATGCGCAGAGGCCACAATCATGTATGCATCTAAAAAAGCAGAACAGGGTCTGATCAGCAGAAGAAAAAGGGTGGATAGCGAAGAGAGCAAAAATGGAGGATCGGACACGCACGGCAACCGTCAAGGAGGGCACAAAGGAGAACGTGATGACGAGAACCGTGGCAACAGCGGCCGAAGACGCAGAGCGGCGAAAGAGAGAGAGGGGGGATACAAAGAATGTGAGCCATCGGAAACGAGCCCAAAATGCACAGCCACTCAAGAGTCAACATGAAAAACAAACACAATTCGAGTTCGCAAACGAGAAGAGAGCAGAGGAAGAAAAGTAAAAAAACGAGCCAACGAGGCGAAACACGATGTAGCGCAAAGCTCCTGCGCTAGAACAGCCGGCGGCGCACTTCCGCTCACTCAACGTCGACTGATTCGTGACGCTGCTTTCCTCACTGTCACTCTCCGCATCGTCCTCCTCCGCGACGCCCGCGGATCTGGGAGTGCACGGCCGGCGCAAAGGCACTGACGGGGACGCAGTGCACCCGCCCGGGAGGCGCCCATGCAGCGGTCGCCAGCAACTCCACCTTTGCGTCCTTCTCTTCTTTGCACCCGCGGGGCGTCGCGTGGCTCTCCATGGCGGTGCCAACGGTGCCACCACGCCTTGCGGCGCAGTCGCGGATGCTACAGTGGCAGCACCGCACTGCGTTGCCGCTGACCTTGCTGCGGCCCCGCGTCGATAACGCGCAGCCACGCTGCGGCGACCTCCGCCTCGGGGACAATCGTCCCCCTCCCTCCCGTCACGCCAGCGCGGCAGACCAGCCAATCCACGGAGAAGTGGACCGCGGGTCAAAGACGGCCGCGAACCGGCGCTGCTCCACCGTCACCGTCGTGCGCAGGGAGGTGGCAGCGTACCCGTTGCGAGGCACCTCGAGGGGCAGGAAGCGGAGGCGCCCCCGCCTGCCCCCGCCTCCTCCGTCGTGAGGAAGATGTGCAGAACCTGTGGGGCGGCCCGCTGCGAGGCCGGCGCGCTGAGATGCGCACTCTCCATCTCCAGACCATCCACCGTCACGGCCCGCGCCACCCTCTGCGTCGCGAACACGCACAGCAACGTCGCAGCGGCAGCTCCCGCGTCGTTCTCGCCAACGGCCACGCCGTGCGGCGGCCGCCACAGCGTCCCCAGCCGTGGCGGCGCCGGTGCGAAGTGAAAGGCCGCCAGCAGTGCCGGCAGCCCGCCGTTGGCCGTCATGGCCGCACGTCCACCGCACGGATGGCCCGCGTGGAGGCCCTCCGCTGCCGTAGGGGAGAAGAAGCCGCTACATGCCACCAGCAGCTGCACGTGCTGCTGTCCAGTGGTTCCGGCGCGCAGCCGACTCTGGCACAGCAGGTGCGTTCATCTGCGTGTGCGCGTGTGGATTGATGAGTGACTATGCGAGGTGTGCTCAGTAAGGAGAGAGAGAGAGAGAGAGGAAGGGAGAGGAGAGTAGCAGGGAGCGGAAGTGCAGTGCAGTGCAGGAACAGGAGCAGGACGGCTGGGCAGCGGCGTGGCATCATCGTCCTCCCCGCCGTCGCCACTCATAGGAGGGACACCGCCGTCAGCGAGCCACCTCACGCGCTCGCACAGCCCTTTGCTCAGCCGCCACACACACCACACACACACACACACACACACACCACGTCACACCAGCAACAGCGACGGCAGCGTGAGGCATGCCAGAGGCGGGACACTGACACCGTACGTTGGTCTCTTTTTCTTTCTTTTTTTTCCTGGGAGCAGGGGATGAAGCAAGAAAAAACAAAACAAAACAGAACAAAGAGGAAAGGGAAAAAAGCATCGCTGAGGGCGACAAACAAGAGGCGACACTCACTCAACACACACACGCACCACCGGCCATGCTCACTTGGGATCACTTGGGGAGCATCGACGGTGCACAAAAGAAGAGGTGAGCGTGGTGTTGTAAGGAGGTCTGGCATCTATGATCTGATCTATACGCACCTCTCTGCAGCGGCACAACGGCACCGCCTCAGCAGCGGGCCAACAAAAGCACAGCACATGCCTCGCATGATGTCGAGGGCACACACACGCTGCGGAGCCGCTGCAGGTAAAACAATAAAAGCACGCACACACACACAGGAACACGATCACAGCAAATCCGAAAGGGGGGGGGGGGGGGGGGGGGAGGGGCCCTCACCACCGCAGCGGCAGCGCTCCAGTCATCGCACATTCCGCAAGTCGAACTGTCGGGTCGACACCGACTCCAGGCGTGGCACGCCAGCGCAAGGCCCTGCCAAACTGCGGAGGTTTCTGTTGCGGTCAGCGATGATGTGTTCTGAGTGCCGAGCACAGGTTGGCAGCCCCTCGAAGTTGGGGTGAGGCCACACACTTCCCGGCGTCCACCAGCGCCAAGCGCGGCGCGCGCCAGCAAAAGGCCCGTGAGGCTCTGCAGACGTGGCATTATGTGCGCGATGCCTGGGGGAGAGAGAGAGAGAGAGAGTTGGCGGAGCGGTGCACGCAGCCACAATGCCCAAGGTCCAGCACGGCGCAGAGAAAAAAAAACGGTGCCCCTCCAAAATATCTGCAGACGTCGCGTGCTGCGATCCGCCACCACGTTCCGCAGCTGCCACAACAAATATATAATAAAGGGGGTGCACAGGTGCCTCGATCGCAGCTACTGCTGTACCCCAAACCGCTGGGCTAGAGGGGTCCGTGATGAGTCTGGCGGGGCTGACACAGCTGGCGGGGCGCGCGGCAGAGGGGTGTGCGGTGCGGTGGACGGGAGTGCGGCAGAGGAAAGTGCGGCGCTTCCCAGTTCGTCTGGCGCCACTGCCCGCGTCGATGACGCACCCTCCTCATCCCTCGGGGTCGCGGGGAGGCGTGTATGCAGCACCTCCAGCCATGCTATCGCCTGTGTCACCGTCGTCGCAAACTCATCATCCACTTCGTGCCGATGGAGCAGCAAATCCTCCACACACGTCACGGCCGTGGCAATATGAGGGGAGGTGGTGGCGCCCCTGGCGGCGGTACGCGCGGCCGCGGTGTCCCGCAACTTCTGCGCCGTCAGCGCCGTCACCGTTTTCGAGAGCAACTTAATCTCCCCGTGCAGCGTGGAGACCTCGGCGCGGTGCTCTGCCGCACTTCCAAAAGCCTCCCGCAGCGCCTCCGCCTGCCCCAGCATCCTCTCCACCGGCACCCTATTACGGGCAGCGAACCGGTCCTCCACGGCTCTCTCGGCCGCTACGACGCGCTCCTCCGACCACAGAGCAGCCGCACGCTTCACCCAGTCGCGCCTCAGCGACTCGCACTCGCGCTGCTCCTCCAGCGCCAACTTCATCTTCTCCAGCTCCGCCTCCAAGCAGAGGACGCTGCGCTGCAGGGGAAAGACCCTCGCCGCGGTGGACGTCTCCACCTCACACTTCACCAACGCCTCCATGGCAGCCTTCACCTCCTCATCCACTTCCCCCTCGAAGGTCTTCAGCACCTCCGCAGCGCTGCCGCAGCGAGCCACGACCTCCACCAGCTCGCGGCGTCTCGCCTCCGAGACATCCAGACGGGCGAGATACTCGTCACGATCCCTCTGCGCATACTCGAGCTGCCTGCGCAGGCACTCCACCAAGGCGCCTGCGGGCTCCGCAGTCCGCGCAGCGGGGTCTTCGGGGGAAGACGACATTGTCACCTAACTAGAGAGAGGGGGAATGAGTGAGAGAGAGAGAGACGGGGGACGAGAGGCTTGGACGGCTCTGCGCGTATGCGTGTGTGTGTGTGAGAGTTTTAATCTGTGTGTGTCTGGGTGAGTTTAAGTGCGTGTGTGTGTGTGTGTGTGTGTGTGCGTGTGGATTGATGAGTGACTATGCGAGGTGTGCACAGTAAGGAGAGAGAGAGAGAGGAAGGGAGAGGAGAGTAGCAGGGAGCGGGAGTGCAGTGCAGTGCAAGAACAGGAACAGGACGGCTGGGCAGCGGCTTGGCATCATCGTCCTCCCCGCCGTCGCCACTCATAAGGAGGGACACCGCCGTCAGCGAGCCACCCCACGCGCTCGCACAGCCCTTCGCTCAGCTGCCACACACACCACACCACACCACATCACACCAGCAGCAGCGACCGCAGCGTGAGGCATGCCAGAGGCGGGACACTGACACCGTACGTTGGTCTCTTTATTTTCTTTTTTTCTTCTGGGAGCAGGGGATGAAGCAAGAAAAAACAAAACAAAACAGAACAAAGAGGAAAGGAAAAAAAAGCATCGCTGAGGGCGACAAACAAGAGGCGACACTCACTCACACACACACACGCACCACCGGCCATGCTCACTTGGGGAGCATCGACGGTGCACAAATCTGAAAAGAAGGGGGGAGGAGGGGGGAGGGGCCCTCACCACCGCGGCGGCAGCGCTCCAGTCATCGCACATTCCGCAAGTCGAACTGTCGGGTCGACACCGACTCCAGGCGTGGCACGCCAGCGCAAGGCCCTGCCAAACTGCGGAGGTTTCTGTTGCGGTCAGCGATGATGTGTTCTGAGTGCCGAGCACAGGTTGGCAGCCCCTCGAAGTTGGGGTGAGGCCACACACTTCCCGGCGTCCACCAGCGCCAAGCGCGGCGCGCGCCAGCAAAAGGCCCGTGAGGCTCTGCAGACGTGGCATTATGTGCGCGATGCCTGGGGGAGAGAGAGAGAGAGAGAGTTGTCGGAGCGGTGCACGCAGCCACAATGCCCAAGGTCCAGCACGGCGCAGAGAAAAAAAACGGTGCCCCTCCAAAATATCTGCAGACGTCGCGTGCTGCGATCCGCCACCACGTTCCGCAGCTGCCACAACAAATATATAATAAAGGGGGTGCACAGGTGCCTCGATCGCAGCTACTGCTGTACCCCAAACCGCTGGGCTAGAGGGGTCCGTGATGAGTCTGGCGGGGCTGACACAGCTGGCGGGGCGCGCGGCAGAGGGGTGTGCGGTGCGGTGGACGGGAGTGCGGCAGAGGAAAGTGCGGCGCTTCCCAGTTCGTCTGGCGCCACTGCCCGCGTCGATGACGCACCCTCCTCATCCCTCGGGGTCGCGGGGAGGCGTGTATGCAGCACCTCCAGCCATGCTATCGCCTGTGTCACCGTCGTCGCAAACTCATCATCCACTTCGTGCCGATGGAGCAGCAAATCCTCCACACACGTCACGGCCGTGGCAATA
>JAWQUS010000032.1:19297500-19342987 GCA_036365455.1 Macrosoma leucophasiata | reverse complement strand
CTAACCTAACCTAACCTAACCTAACCTAACCTAACCTAACCTAACCTAACCTAACCTAACCTAACCTAACCTAACCTAACCTAACCTAACCTAACCTAACCTAACCTAACCTAACCTAACCTAACCTAACCTAACCTAACCTAACCTAACCTAACCTAACCTAACCTAACCTAACCTAACCTAACCTAACCTAACCTAACCTAACCTAACCTAACCTAACCTAACCTAACCTAACCTAACCTAACCTAACCTAACCTAACCTAACCTAACCTAACCTAACCTAACCTAACCTAACCTAACCTAACCTAACCTAACCTAACCTAACCTAACCTAACCTAACCTAACCTAACCTAACCTAACCTAACCTAACCTAACCTAACCTAACCTAACCTAACCTAACCTAACCTAACCTAACCTAACCTAACCTAACCTAACCTAACCTAACCTAACCTAACCTAACCTAACCTAACCTAACCTAACCTAACCTAACCTAACCTAACCTAACCTAACCTAACCTAACCTAACCTAACCTAACCTAACCTAACCTAACCTAACCTAACCTAACCTAACCTAACCTAACCTAACCTAACCTAACCTAACCTAACCTAACCTAACCTAACCTAACCTAACCTAACCTAACCTAACCTAACCTAACCTAACCTAACCTAACCTAACCTAACCTAACCTAACCTAACCTAACCTAACCTAACCTAACCTAACCTAACCTAACCTAACCTAACCTAACCTAACCTAACCTAACCTAACCTAACCTAACCTAACCTAACCTAACCTAACCTAACCTAACCTAACCTAACCTAACCTAACCTAACCTAACCTAACCTAACCTAACCTAACCTAACCTAACCTAACCTAACCTAACCTAACCTAACCTAACCTAACCTAACCTAACCTAACCTAACCTAACCTAACCTAACCTAACCTAACCTAACCTAACCTAACCTAACCTAACCTAACCTAACCTAACCTAACCTAACCTAACCTAACCTAACCTAACCTAACCTAACCTAACCTAACCTAACCTAACCTAACCTAACCTAACCTAACCTAACCTAACCTAACCTAACCTAACCTAACCTAACCTAACCTAACCTAACCTAACCTAACCTAACCTAACCTAACCTAACCTAACCTAACCTAACCTAACCTAACCTAACCTAACCTAACCTAACCTAACCTAACCTAACCTAACCTAACCTAACCTAACCTAACCTAACCTAACCTAACCTAACCTAACCTAACCTAACCTAACCTAACCTAACCTAACCTAACCTAACCTAACCTAACCTAACCTAACCTAACCTAACCTAACCTAACCTAACCTAACCTAACCTAACCTAACCTAACCTAACCTAACCTAACCTAACCTAACCTAACCTAACCTAACCTAACCTAACCTAACCTAACCTAACCTAACCTAACCTAACCTAACCTAACCTAACCTAACCTAACCTAACCTAACCTAACCTAACCTAACCTAACCTAACCTAACCTAACCTAACCTAACCTAACCTAACCTAACCTAACCTAACCTAACCTAACCTAACCTAACCTAACCTAACCTAACCTAACCTAACCTAACCTAACCTAACCTAACCTAACCTAACCTAACCTAACCTAACCTAACCTAACCTAACCTAACCTAACCTAACCTAACCTAACCTAACCTAACCTAACCTAACCTAACCTAACCTAACCTAACCTAACCTAACCTAACCTAACCTAACCTAACCTAACCTAACCTAACCTAACCTAACCTAACCTAACCTAACCTAACCTAACCTAACCTAACCTAACCTAACCTAACCTAACCTAACCTAACCTAACCTAACCTAACCTAACCTAACCTAACCTAACCTAACCTAACCTAACCTAACCTAACCTAACCTAACCTAACCTAACCTAACCTAACCTAACCTAACCTAACCTAACCTAACCTAACCTAACCTAACCTAACCTAACCTAACCTAACCTAACCTAACCTAACCTAACCTAACCTAACCTAACCTAACCTAACCTAACCTAACCTAACCTAACCTAACCTAACCTAACCTAACCTAACCTAACCTAACCTAACCTAACCTAACCTAACCTAACCTAACCTAACCTAACCTAACCTAACCTAACCTAACCTAACCTAACCTAACCTAACCTAACCTAACCTAACCTAACCTAACCTAACCTAACCTAACCTAACCTAACCTAACCTAACCTAACCTAACCTAACCTAACCTAACCTAACCTAACCTAACCTAACCTAACCTAACCTAACCTAACCTAACCTAACCTAACCTAACCTAACCTAACCTAACCTAACCTAACCTAACCTAACCTAACCTAACCTAACCTAACCTAACCTAACCTAACCTAACCTAACCTAACCTAACCTAACCTAACCTAACCTAACCTAACCTAACCTAACCTAACCTAACCTAACCTAACCTAACCTAACCTAACCTAACCTAACCTAACCTAACCTAACCTAACCTAACCTAACCTAACCTAACCTAACCTAACCTAACCTAACCTAACCTAACCTAACCTAACCTAACCTAACCTAACCTAACCTAACCTAACCTAACCTAACCTAACCTAACCTAACCTAACCTAACCTAACCTAACCTAACCTAACCTAACCTAACCTAACCTAACCTAACCTAACCTAACCTAACCTAACCTAACCTAACCTAACCTAACCTAACCTAACCTAACCTAACCTAACCTAACCTAACCTAACCTAACCTAACCTAACCTAACCTAACCTAACCTAACCTAACCTAACCTAACCTAACCTAACCTAACCTAACCTAACCTAACCTAACCTAACCTAACCTAACCTAACCTAACCTAACCTAACCTAACCTAACCTAACCTAACCTAACCTAACCTAACCTAACCTAACCTAACCTAACCTAACCTAACCTAACCTAACCTAACCTAACCTAACCTAACCTAACCTAACCTAACCTAACCTAACCTAACCTAACCTAACCTAACCTAACCTAACCTAACCTAACCTAACCTAACCTAACCTAACCTAACCTAACCTAACCTAACCTAACCTAACCTAACCTAACCTAACCTAACCTAACCTAACCTAACCTAACCTAACCTAACCTAACCTAACCTAACCTAACCTAACCTAACCTAACCTAACCTAACCTAACCTAACCTAACCTAACCTAACCTAACCTAACCTAACCTAACCTAACCTAACCTAACCTAACCTAACCTAACCTAACCTAACCTAACCTAACCTAACCTAACCTAACCTAACCTAACCTAACCTAACCTAACCTAACCTAACCTAACCTAACCTAACCTAACCTAACCTAACCTAACCTAACCTAACCTAACCGAGTCCTTAACCGACCGTTAACGCGAACACATCGTTTTTGTGCCGCTCCGCCCTTAAAAATCGTAAAAAGTGATAAAAGTGTCATCAGTGAAAAGTGCGATATACCATCGGATGCGCGCTGCGTTCGCCTTTCTAAGGACACCAAAATTAATAAAATCGGATAACAAACAAAATAATAAAGTGTAAAAAACAAAATTTTCATAATTTAACGCGTCAACCGCGCGACTTGTACTTTTCAAACTGTGTTTTCATACATCTCCGACAGTGACAAAATTATAACTGATATATCAGTGAATTCCCCACTAAATTACCGTTGTAACTATATACTTTTTGTGAACCTACCTATAAACAGTGAAAGTAACCAGTGCTTGAACTCTGACCAGTATACTTTCTACCTGTACTAGTGCGTGCGGCAATCGATCAGTCGCCTTGACCCACAAATTTTTTCGCCAATATACTTTCAGAAGCCCATCCCACATATTCGTAGAAAGTTTCATGAAAATCTGACGAGCCGTTTTTGAGATAATAATTTTGCAAAAGTGTAGTGAAGTATCCACTGTACTGGTGAGTTTTCTATTAACTTTAACGCTGGCTTGGTTTGACATTGCGTGACCTCGCGTTGTTGTGCATTATATCCTGTTATTTTACATGGTGTAGACAGACACCTCTGAATTAAAGTGTCTAATAGGTTTCTACATACATCACCTTTGTACCGTTGGTCTTACCGTACCTGGAGACCAGCATACTACCGGCTTGACAACATACCATTCGAAGTACATCATGTTTAGGACCCCCAAGCACACGAAGGCACCACCTGTCGAACCTGCTGATATACCATCTACATCCACTGCACCGACCCCTTCGAGACCGATGCCTACCACCCTACCGGTCACGCCGCCCTCACGTCGGTCATCTGCTCCAGACCTCTCTAAAACCTTTAATCTGCCTCAAGAAAATAAAGCCTTTGAAGCCAAGAACCTCATGAGGGAGGCCATGACCCATTTGGACCAGTCGGGTAACCTCAAGACATCTATCAAGCTTGGCGTCACTAGTGTAATAAAGAACATGCATGATATAATCGTAGAACTTTATCAAGAGAACCAGAACCTCCATCTCGCGGTAGCTAAGAGCTCCACAGCTCCGGAACTGGAAGCAATCGCCCCCGCCCTCACTGAACTCAAGATGGAGATTCTGGCTCTAAAAGATAACCAGATCTCTTCCGTATCCGCCCCACTGGATGGGGATGGGACATCGGCACTTCTCCTACAGGATGTACGCGGTATGGAGGCGGCAATTGCGGGCGCAATCGAACCGCTAAAGCAGCAGATTAACACGATTACCATGCAATTGTCCTCCGTGTCAGCTATGGACATCCGCCCCCATATGGCGCCCCCAACCCGCTCCCCGCGGCCGATGTCCTATGCCCAGGCAGTGGCAACTCCTCGATATGCAGTCGTGGTGACCTCCGAGGACACCACACACACCAGCGATTACATTCTCTCGCAAGTCAAAAATGATGTCAATGCCATCTGCCTGGGCGTCGGCATCAACCGAGTGGCCAAGCTGCGCGACCAGCGCGTTATTATTAGTTGTGACTCGGAAGATGATCGTAAGATACTCACGGATCACATTAAGGAGGCATGCACGCATCTTCGGGTCAGCCCGGCCCGCACGCGGAGGCCGCTGATCCGTCTCTCAGGATTTACCCCAGACTTAACCGATTCAGAGCTGGTTAAGGCCCTCTGCACCCAGAATAAGATACTATTCGGCGATGCTACGGTTGAACCTGAAGGGATCAGGGTCCTCCGCCGCATCCGCCGCCCTGGCGGCCCTACGCACAGCGCGATCCTGGAGGTCCCGCCCGGTATTTGGCGCTTGTTGGTAGACCAACGGGTCCGCGTGGGGTACCAGGTTGCGTATGCCTCGGACCAATCGCCGGTGACGCAGTGCTTCACGTGCTGCGGCTTCGGCCACCTCGCCAGGGACTGCCGACGGGACGCCGCATGTGGCTACTGCGGCGAGGGTCACGACTCCCGAGCTTGTCCTGCCCGGAGCCGGGACCCTCGCTGCAGGAACTGCTCTCTGGCGGGCCGCACGGGTGCTGATGCGTGCCATCCGGCGTACAGCCCGGGCTGCCCCGAACATCAGAAGTGGGACCGTATGACCCGCGCCACAATTTCTTATACTACTTAGATGTTCCGTCTGGATGCTTACCACGTAATAACTAAATAAGTACTATATCCCTAATACATGTATAATATTTATACCTTCTATATTATCACACACACACACATCACACACCTACACTTTACTTATCCTAAATATACTTTAAAATATCTATGCACATATCCCTACTTTCTAAACACTATTACTATGCATCCTAGCCCATATGAATCCCCCATTTATACACCCAATATACCCCATTTACACACTCAATTTAAATACATACATCTCTAGTACTTTCCTTATTTACATGTTCACTCTCATAAACCCTCATATCCATAGTGATATCTCTACATACTTATTCATAAACAGACACACTCAAACATCACTATAGGTACATACTATTATATAAATATCCACCTCACCTACCAATGCACTCCTACTCTGACACGGATCTTATATATATATATCTCCAAGTATCAATACATACTTATTCACATATTTATGTAAATGCGCCCCACTCACCTGCCTTGTACACCTAAACATTTAATCACACCCACTTCCCACTCAAGTCAAACACATAATACACAAACACTTTATTACGCTAGATATACACACCATCTTATAGGCACGAAATAACTCTCTATAGAATATAATACACCCTATAAGAGAACTTCTATAACTCACCTAAACATACTACTAAATTAACATTTACACTCACACAACATAACTGTACACAAATACCTACCTCACCAAACCACCAAATGTAAGCAAACTCACACCTATTAATAATTGATACTGTTCTTAAATGCATGACATTAAAACATACATACATAATCCACGTATATACAATTTACTACGTCTTTGAATTTCACATCTGCAAAATAACTAACATTCTTACCTGTCTATCCTCACTAATATCTTTACACTTAATACAATTTATACTCACCAACCTATAGGTACTTACAACAATACCTACACTCATACTGATAACACTACACCGTAACCACACCTCATTCTCATATATAATTGAAATAAATATTTATACCTACACATACTTCTGTACTTACATATCCCGCTCTTTCTAGTACTCTCTTCACTTACCAATTATTCTTACAAACCCTCACCCTCATCAAGTTATCCTTATATACCCATTCAGATACAATCATACTCAATACCACTATACAATCTATTATATAAATACCTACCACACTTACCTATGTTTATATACTCTGACATAGCATTACATATATAAACATATATATATTCGAGTACTAACTCACACACAAACTTCGTTTATTATATTATTTATCTAACCCCCATGATTTATTTTTATTTCATTAACAAACATAATGTATTCATAATTATATTATACTACTCATTAAAAACTTACCTTTATACACACAAATATGACCTATAATATACACATGATACAACTAATATATACTACGTACCATATAAATATACATATACTTACTCACAATACATACCACATAACATAATATGTCTACACCATTACGAACACACCAATTCATTATCCATAAACCACACAATATTCCCATCACATTAACTTAATCCATTAATTATATATCTCACACTTACCTCACACATCCATAAATACATATATATACACTACCCTCCACTATATATATATATATATATACATATACTAACACCTACATAGTTATACTTAAATAAAAACACTACGTCACGCTGCCCTACTATACAAATGGACAATCATAGTTCATTAAATCTGTCCTTACTATAGTACATAAATCGTTCCACTATATCTGTCTTCTTTATCTCACTAACAAACATAATGTATTCATTATTATATTATACTACTCATTAAAATAACTCAATAATCAGTACATATAACTTATACACAATATACATATAATAACCCTTCCATGCATCCATTTACTAAGAAATCTGCAGCTACCACCCGTGCACACAGTATGCATATATTGTACAGACGTACTATTATACAAACATAAACATTACCTATAACATACACAATACACATCTAATATACACTACGTATTATATATAAATACATATACTTACTTTCAATACATACTACATAATATTATATATATATATGTCATTACGAACACATTTAGATACCTATGCTCGATACATATTTACTCACAAACATAAACTCATAACACATATTCATACAACTATACACAAAACATCAAAGTATTATATACCTAATACGTAACAAATGTATGATGTGACACATCTCATCCCATACCCAACGCCTAACTGGGTACCTATGCCATGTATCTATCTGTTCATTTACCTAATTATGATTCTATTAATTACCTACTCATTAATATATAACTGTAACGTCTGCAGATACCCACCCCATCTGAACCCAAACCATACATTCTCATATAACACATCGGACTTACCTTACACTTATCTACTACATTTATACGTAACACACATACTTACATACCTACTCATAATACACCTACCAGCGCACCCTTGCATCTAACACGCTAAGATACACATAATGCATTCTAAATTATACCCCTAGTATAGACCCTTACTCTCAACATACAACATTTACATACCCACACAATACAATACACCCAATTGCTTAAGTACCTACACGGAAACTTTAGAATGTTTACGTTATATGTATTATATATCTCAATATACACTTATTATATTTTCACCATATATATACTTATCCTCCCACTACTACTATCACCTTTAAATGAACCCTCATCACTAAGGTACTTACCTATAATATACTATAATTAACAAATTACGAAATTACCAAATGAATTTAAATAGACTGTATAACTACTTATACCATATACTTTATTTCAAATAATAGATACATCTTCTAAGATATAGATATAGACCATACAGCGACTAACTTACTCACACACGTATGCATACACTTATCAATCGTGACCTAAAACACTAACTAGGTACACAGCATACATTCAATAGATAGTATATATGAGTAGTTCAACCAAGCTGCTCTAACGGCCCTGTACATATTATTTAAATATACATTTCGGACACTTTCATGGCATTAACATAAACTAAATTATACTCATAACACATATATTCACATAACTACACACAACACAAAACATACCTAATATGTAACAAATATATTAAGTGACACACCTCATCTTATACCCAATACTTAGATGGGTACCTATGCCCTGTATATATCTGCTCATCCTTATAATAACGATCCTATCAATTACTTAATCATTACTATAAAACTGTAATGATTGTAGGTACCCACCCCAGCTGAATTTTAATTACTCATTCCTATATTACACACCGCATTTATATTAAACCCATTCACTACACTAAAACATAATATACATACCTACATAAATACTCATAATACATCCACCAGCGTATCTTAGCACCTAATACGCTACGATACATGCTATGCATACTAAACTAACCTCCTGGTATAGACTCTACTCCTTGCATATAATATATATATATACCTATACAAGACACTATACCTAATTACCTATGTAATATACATGTTAATAAATCATCTTACCTTTAAGAAGTTTAGAACACCGTCACGTTACGTTTTACCTACCAACCTACATAAATTCATTACACACCCCTAATATTCATTTCTAATACACTAGACATACACCCACTGGACATCATACCAATTAAAACATTTATTGGTACTACACAAAGTATCTAATACTCACACACACTTCCATTTCCTAATATTTATTCACCTATTTCAATACATATCTTTACATTCTCACTATATATACCTATTCTCCCACTACTCCCATCACCCTATAAAAGCATACCTTTCCCTCACTAGGATACTTATCAATAATATAATATAAATTAATAAGGTACGAAATTACTGCATGAATTTAATACACTGCATAACTACCTATTACATTTATATTTTATGTCATATAATTGTGACCGAAAAAACTAACTAGGTAACAAGCCTATACCTTTTAGATTTTATACATAGGTATATCAGCTAAGATACTTTATCGGCCCTATACATATCTCCTCATACATATTTCGTCTTCTCCCAGTTATCAAGTAAATGTAGAACATAAACTACTATCCAACTCCAACATACTCACTCACACATACTCATATCCGCTGCGGTGATCTCATGTGAACAGCTGTCAATACATAAATATAATAGCCACACTATACCCTATTTATTACATGATGTCACCACCAGCGCGCCGGCTGCCATGGGGCTCGCCGATGGCAGCTGGCTGACTGATCGATGTCACCAATCATGCTAAGTGTATGACCTGACCCTAGCCGATTCCATCCACTCAATTGATATATAACATATCAATTGACGGATGGGCCCGGACAGCGCCAGCGCTACTAATCTCACTGCATGTAGGGGATCTGACCTATAGAAAAATTGTATATACATCCGTCCACATTGCTGCGCCATGTGTTCCGGTTTCATCTAACTAGCTCGCTGGCGCATCAATTGTCAAATACGGTTCACAATGACTCCACTGCGGTGGAAGTGCTAGAGGCAGACCAAGGAGCTTTGTCACCAAAGCGATCTCGCTCTGCCTACCTATACTTTGTGCGGTTTAATTTATATTCATACAACTATTCTCACATTAAACAGACACCCCCAACACTTATACCTACTAGAAGTCTCTCGTAATAAGTATAATTACCATAACTGGCCATGTATCTATATTACATTTATTTATCCACATGTTTCACCTACACATACTTACTTATCTATCAATCTATATATACGCAAATATATACACATATACCTAACCCTCTAACCTTAACCCATTTGAAATACAGGTTATTTATTTAAGTAATATGTCTAATTATTAACAGTCTTCGCAGGATAGTCGCAATTATAATCTCTGCCTACACTTTATATACTCACGCAGGATGACTAACTTGTTAATGCATGACGACTTCATATACCTACCTATTTAGTAGTAACTGCGCGTGGCCGCCCACGACTGCGTGACGTCAGCCTGCGCATCGGTCATCACTGATACTATCACCGATGATCTGATGCTACGGGCTGTCGCTATACTGCGTAAGGTGCAATGCTCGGGCCCTGACACTTCCCGAACCTATGTACCTAATTGATATATTAATATTAATTAACGCATGGATTCGGAAAGGTACGGGACGCACCATTGACTGCATCTTGTGAGGCCCCGCGCAAAGTATTTTTAACCAGAAACCTTATATATTTGCATGTTAAGCAATCCAGACTATAAGTTATTCTACTAGCTCTGGACCAACTAGCATGAAATATCCTAACACGTATATATGTATATACCTAGTTATCGCTACGCACCAGTGACACTTACCTTTAAAATACAACTGCCCGACATCCTAACTAATATACCTATACATATGCACTAGTTCATGTTATACCTGAGCCTGGCCTCAACACACCGATACAAACTAGTATCGTATACGTATAAACAACAACCACGTATAGATACACATTCCATTTCAACATTGTACTGCATAACCAAACTAGATGCATATACTTACACTATCTTATTGAAAACGTTCAACCTATCGAACCTGTTTGACCACATTCCTGAGCCCGGCCGTCGCTCGACGGCGCAAACAATGCACACCTGCATAAAGATCTCCGCACACCACAACCGGCATTGCTCGATGAGTAAATGCCTTGTCTTCACCCGCTTCTTCATGTGCACATTTAACTAACTACTGTCATCTCCAACAAGTATATAATTAAATCATATATACCTTATAGTTCTTATACATATCTAAAACGGCACATGCAACATTTTATACTTTCAACCTACTCGTATATAATTAATTTATACAACCCACTCATATAATCTAATTCTATATCCCTATCGAAACCAAACAATCCATACATTGTTACCTACAACTACATACATTATCTTATTCTCACACAACCACATACCTGTAACACACTACACATATATACCAAACATACACAATTTAACACAACACCCACTTATACCAGGCACCCTAATAACATATACACATATAATAAATAGTAAATTTCATCAAATTAATAATAATATAAAGAAATCTATTTACACACTACTTGGCAACAATACTGTACATTAATGATTATAAAACTAATTAAATACAATACAATTAAACGCACGTTCAAATCAAGTGTACGCTTCCCCTAAAACAACATAAAAAGTTGTTTACCAAGTTCACTATTGCTAGCTCGGAGTTTTTATATGAGCGGACCTCCGTAGGTATACGGCAAAGCCGCGCGAATTTAAAAATAGAAACCTACATCAAACCCCCGGCTCGGTCATGGAAACATTCCTTTGTCTAAGACGGGCGCGCATTGCGGACCAAATTCTGCAAGATTGAAAATTTTACGCACCGTTTTCTTCGCAGATTCACACGATTTGTCAAGAAACCTACAATGTACATCCAGCATTATATTACTTTTATCTAGTTTGACCCATTTTCGATAGTTACATCATATTATTCATATACCTATAATTGCTTGCCATAGCTACACTATTTTATTTAAAAATACATTACATACTTACTATAGCCATATACAGATACATCATTTCAGTCAAATGCGTAACACCTGCCACGAGTCCGGGCTCGACCGCCAAGAGGTCACAATGCTCATATGAATAAGGCTGACTGCTCACTCACATTGCACTGGTGATAGGAAATGTGAATACGGACATAGTCCTTACTACCTCTCGCCTGTTTTAAGAGCAATATGCCGACCTTATGAATACGCTAGCATACCTACTTAAATAATACACAGTTGACCTACAAAATATATATAAAAAATGTTTACAACAAATATCTATAATACAATATACATATGCTTGTCTTTTATAACATATATGCCTAAAATCATACACATTAATGGTTCAACATACATTCTATACTTAATACCTAACTTAACACATACCTTCCACATACCTAAATACTTATGTTATTTGAATCTATATCCTCACATAAATAGTACATAAATTATTACTTCTGAAATATAATATTCTTATTTACTTATTTATCTCTAATATATATTCACTTAAACATACCTTCCTAATAACATGAAAAGCCTATATGATCTGCCACCATACTAACAATATTATTCCCAAACTTCTACACGTATATACTGTTCGATTACCCTTAGATTATGCGCATAGTTTCCAACTAGTAACAAGCTTGTCCATTGAAACACTTCGCGCGAGTCACCAGTAATACACGGCAACGTCGCTATCTAAAAAATAGATATCACCTACCTACCAGCCGCCGCCGGAGCGCGCCGGTGCTGGCTGGGAGAGATAACAGGTCGTATAAAGCTGTGATACACTAACACTTTTTGTACTACATACCTCATCTCCACACTTTCCTAGTTGAATAGATTGCCCCGCGCATCCCTATAAACAGGAACCAGCGCTCCATTACATATACATAGTGACTATAATTAGTATTAAAACTCCCACAAACAATATATATATATACCTACAAAATACGCATATCTTCACGGTATCCGCCATAGTGATGCCTTATAACATCTATAATCAAACATTACCTTCCTTAAGCATGATTGCTACCACACATATGCATAACATATATAAACAAAATGTATTAATACATATACTATATTATAAATATCTCTCCCATACTCAAATAATATCTTCACCACTCATATAAAATACCTTGACATTCTCATCAAAACACTTAACTGTTAAAACATAAGCACATATTCCCACAATATCTCACTACCGTGAATTAAATATAATAATACATATGTATACCATATATAATCAAATACTCGTAATAACAAGCATTCCTAATTATAATATACCCATACTTATATTCTTACCAAACCCATAACTAAATCCACCATTAATCTGTCCCATAATAAAATTCACCCATTGTATACCGGCCTTACCCGCCTCACGCCTTAGCAACCTAGTTACTCGAACTTTTGTTGCACATTCTTTCCACCAGAGGCTGTTATCATTAAGACAATCAAACACCTCGAGTGACAGCTGCCGCAGTGGCGCGGCCTGGCGGCACTATTTGCAACCAGGCGGCGCGGCACGGCAGCTGCAAAAACAATCCAACTTTGTATTAAGGTTGACATACATTAGTAGCACGATGGGTACGGCCGAGTAACTCATGTTCCAAAAAATGAAATTCTGTATAATTACACTATCATCTTATTATGATACACATATACTATATATATATAAATCCTCAATATATTATATATACTCATTACAACACAAATTTTACTCAACTTTTAATCAACACTACATAAAATCTTCCACCAATCATACATTAGTATATACACACCCCATGTAAATAACACTTACCCACAATTTTCAATACCATCTCTCATACATAACGATGGATATCTTTTTTAATATACAAACCAAAACCCTATCAACAAAATTATATATACATATTGATTAACACATAAGTTAAAACAATTATAACCACCTTTACAGCACACACACACCCATTTAACTTTATAAACTACCATACTCTTTTGTAACATACACATATACTTACTATATAAATACAAGCCAATATATATTATATACACTCCTTCAAACACAAAATATACATAATCCTCTAACATTAAATATAATACTCTATCAATCATACATCCGTCGATACACACCACATGTAAATATTACATACTCACACATCAAATACCAATCTTCATACCTAAGGAATAGACTTTATTCTAACATACATTCTAATTAATTAATCCTTATCAACAAAATAATATATACATATACAATAAACACATAAATTGAGAACATGACTACAACCATTTTACAGTGTACATACATACTTATCTTCTAACTCTGCACTAACCGATTTCACATATCTTATTTAAAATACTTGAACTAATATACATAATAATACTATTATTGGATAAAGCTACCATCCACTCACTGATACATACAATTCAACTACTTTGACTTAGTATACTCATACCTACGGGTCATTACAACGACACCAATTAGATAACATACATGCGACTGGTCTGACTAATGTAATACCACCTTTCCATTTACGTCACATCGTATGATTATTTCTTTTGCTCGTCAACAGATGGCGATTTTACTGTGAAATCTCACAGTCATACCAATTCAGTAACACGATATAAAGGTGTGCACATACGCTAGGGTTGCATTGACTGACACAACTTAATGGCACAGTCAACCACCACTATTAACTCGTTCCTATATGCACAATACACAATGCCGATATCCCACACCCACTATTACACACGAACATGCTTGTCCCATTCTATTGGGAACTTTTCTCCCGAGTAAGCAACGGATTATTGAAAAACATATATTGCAACTATTGACCCTTGCCGGTATAAGCTATATATAATACTTATATCTTATACGCCTGAAATTGCAATCTCATTGAACATCATTCACCATCATTAAATTGATTCATTCCCATATACGCATTCACTGTACATACCACTCATTTAAGTTAATATTCATACCTACACTGTAAATAACACACCACACACCCCAACTTAATTTTTCAAATATCTATATTTATTTTACTGCAACATAATCATAAACCCGCCCTTACACATTCCGGCAATTCACTCCTAGATGTCGCCTTCACACAGCTACTGATCCTGAATCGCAACATTACGTCTGATAAAGCTTCCATATTAAGGTCAACTTTCACGTTACTCAACAGTCACTCCTATATTAATAAAAGTAAACTTTAAACTACTAATGTAAACATTCACTTAACCTTAATTATTGATTTAATCGGTACTATCAAGT
Organism: Macrosoma leucophasiata; assembly: GCA_036365455.1. NCBI lineage: Eukaryota > Metazoa > Arthropoda > Insecta > Lepidoptera > Hedylidae > Macrosoma > Macrosoma leucophasiata. The sequence goes on along the minus strand of JAWQUS010000032.1, from coordinate 19,327,630 downwards.
TAAATTATCTCCGCGGTACGCCTGCGTAATTATAACAATATGTGATTACCAACCTGATAGAACCTTTACGGACGAGTTAAATGTGCGCTTACCACAACCTTGATATCGACCTGAGTATCTACCCGTTGATACATGGCGCCTAACAGTGGCAATTGATTTTAAAAATCGCATGCACATGACAATAGTCTCATAGCGTCCCGCCAGGGGGCGCTAAAGTTAACTCGCCTCCAGTTACTTTCATAACATTCTGGATGCCCAAAACAAACCTAAATTTAATTAACATTTATCATTTATATTTCTCCAGACACGCATTGTTAATTACTTTATATCCCGATAAGGGGCGCTCTGATCGCTTCATCAATTTCAAGTCTTAATCAATATAAGCTGAACCATTATGGCAATTTAGAAAATATTAAATACAAAACACCCTCGTGTTTGTAATAACATATATCTTTATCGGGCATATTAGCAGACAGGGGGCGCCGTCATCACCTCTTGACTTATATTATTTCATACTTCTATCGTTATCCCTACTCTGGTACATTATCTTGTAATAATTTAAGTTGTTCATGACGTTCTATGATCCCCGACAGAGGGCGCCCTCGTCGTACAGTTAACTGTATAGCGAGTGCTCGGCGAGCGGTGCCGCCACCTGCCATGGTCGGCGCTAACTTGTGTAAATTTATTATATGCCAAACTAACATCACGACCATGACGCTGGCGGCACAGCTCGCCAGGGGGCGTTCGTGGCTCTTTAGCCAAATATGAAACTTTCCGTGGGTTTTTCTTTTAACATACATATTGTTGTTTACTAAGAATCTTTGTTAATATTAATACCTAAAATCGTAAGCATATGACAATGGACTCATAGCGTCCCGCCAGGGGGCGCTACAGTCGACTTGTTTTCAGTTATTCTCACAATGTTTAATGCCAACTTTATGAAACTAAGATGCACCTTTAATATTATCCCTAAACACTAATTATTAATTGTTTAAAATCCCGACAGGGGGCGCTCTGATCGCTACATAAATTTTAATGTTTCCATTAATATAATCTGACCCAATATTGTAATATAGTAATTATTAAAACAAAACATCCTTGTATATAAAATAACTTTTAATATATGTATCACACATATTTCTGGACAGGGGGCGCCATTATCGTTCACGGAATTGTAAAGCGAGTGCTCGGTGAGCGGTGCCGCCACCTGTCATGGTCGGCGCTAACTATGTGTAAATTTCCCGAAAGCCAAATTAACATAACGACCATGACGCTGGCGGCACATCTCGCCAGGGGGCGCTCGTGGATTACGGCCAACTCTTCTGTGCTAGGACACTATATGGACTGCGTGGCGCCGCTATGCTGCAATAGATGGCGCGGTCACCAACAGTTGTAACAGCGACCTCTTTTTCACTTTTGTCAAAACACAAGCTACGTTGAATAGTATCACTTCTCGGCTCCACGCAGTTCGACCGTTCGCCGATAGATGGCACAAATCGAGCATCACCCTCTCAATTAAAACTAATTAAATAAATTGTTCATTGCGTACTGCTAAATATAATCAATTATTGTTTGACTGTTTGTTTACTGATTAATTGTTCATGAATTAATAAACTAAGATGCCACTTGGACTTGGACTTGCACTGAATTGAGCTAATAACTCAAGCCTAATTCAATGCAAGCCCAAGTATCTTGGTAAATTAAATAATTTTGATGTAATTTTGTAACTTTAGCGTATATTGAGTATTTTTTGCTTATGTCTAATCATTCGATAATTTATTTATTGTATACATTGAACTAGATTTCTTTTTTTTTTTTGTATATATTTGAAACCAAACAGTTTTTTTCCTTTTGTTTACACTTAAACATAAGTTTATTTTTACGTAACGCATACAGGTTACACCTTTGTTAACTTAAATAATAAGATGATATCTCTTCAGTTTTTCCCCTGTAAATACCGTACTGTTTTTTTTTTTCTACATATTCTCGTTGTAATTACATAAGATTTTGCTTTAGTTCACTTAACTATAAGTTGATTAAGTTGTTTATATTATGTACATTGGTTACCCTGTTAACTTAACCTAGATGAATTCTTTATCTGCATCGAAATAACAATCATTTTTATTATTTACCTAAATATGCAACTTTGCGTATGTTTTTCCTTTGTAAAAATACATATTGTTTTTCCTAAGTAACGCTGCTGTAACTTTAGAAGATATCTGTTTTGTTTACACTTCATTATAAGCTATTTAAGGACTCCAAAAAAAAAAAAAAAAAAAAAAAAAAAAAAAAAAAAAAAAAAAAAAAAAAAAAAAAAAAAAAAAAAAATATATATATATATATAAAAAAAATAAAAAAAAAATATATATAAAAAAAAAAAATAATAATAATAATAAAAAAAAAAAAATAAAAAAAAAAAAAAAAAAAAAAAAAAAAAAAAAAAAAAAATCTATCATACATACCTACCTGAAACTTTAAATTTACATTAAGTAACTTTAGCCCTAAGCATCTCTCTCAAAACAAAGTTGCATATTTATATATCTATCAAAGTTGATTCCCTTATATATTTTTCCAACAAAATATCTCACTTAAAAATTGATTCTCTTCTGAATTGCCGGTGTTCTTTATGGCTGCCAGGGTCGCCCGTATCCTTAAGCGAGGACCTTGGTAGTTTCTTAAACTTTCTATCCACCAAGACTTATTCTTGGTGGAGTCAAAAAAAAAAAAAAAAAACCTAACCTAACCTAACCTAACCTAACCTAACCTAACCTAACCTAACCTAACCTAACCTAACCTAACCTAACCTAACCTAACCTAACCTAACCTAACCTAACCTAACCTAACCTAACCTAACCTAACCTAACCTAACCTAACCTAACCTAACCTAACCTAACCTAACCTAACCTAACCTAACCTAACCTAACCTAACCTAACCTAACCTAACCTAACCTAACCTAACCTAACCTAACCTAACCTAACCTAACCTAACCTAACCTAACCTAACCTAACCTAACCTAACCTAACCTAACCTAACCTAACCTAACCTAACCTAACCTAACCTAACCTAACCTAACCTAACCTAACCTAACCTAACCTAACCTAACCTAACCTAACCTAACCTAACCTAACCTAACCTAACCTAACCTAACCTAACCTAACCTAACCTAACCTAACCTAACCTAACCTAACCTAACCTAACCTAACCTAACCTAACCTAACCTAACCTAACCTAACCTAACCTAACCTAACCTAACCTAACCTAACCTAACCTAACCTAACCTAACCTAACCTAACCTAACCTAACCTAACCTAACCTAACCTAACCTAACCTAACCTAACCTAACCTAACCTAACCTAACCTAACCTAACCTAACCTAACCTAACCTAACCTAACCTAACCTAACCTAACCTAACCTAACCTAACCTAACCTAACCTAACCTAACCTAACCTAACCTAACCTAACCTAACCTAACCTAACCTAACCTAACCTAACCTAACCTAACCTAACCTAACCTAACCTAACCTAACCTAACCTAACCTAACCTAACCTAACCTAACCTAACCTAACCTAACCTAACCTAACCTAACCTAACCGGAGTCCTAAACCGTCTGCGAACGCGTGCGCATCGATTTTACATCGCTCCGACCCAAAAAACCGCAAAAAATCGTAAAAGTGCAAAAAGTTTAAAGTGCAATATATCTTCGGATGCGCGCTGCGATCGTCTATCTAAAGACACCAAAATCACTGAAATCGGACTTTAAACAAAAAAACTAGGTGTGAAAAACTAAATTTTTCGTTTTGAATGCGCAAAGTGCGTGACTTGTGCGTTTTAAACAGTGTTTTCTCTCATTTACCATTGTGCTAAAATTATAAACTATACATCAGTGAACTCCTTATAAAATAGTGCTTCTAACCATATACTTTTGGTTGGCCTCAGTGTTACCAGTGCTCATAACCAGTGCTTGAACTCTGACCTAAGAGCGATAAGACTAAACTTGTGCGTGCGGCGGTCGATTAGTCGCCTTGACCCCCAAATTTTTATACATCGTCACGCATAAGTACTTATTTTACATACGTACAAAAAAATTCACCGAAATCGGACCTGCCGTTTTCGAGAAATCGAATTTCTCAATTTTGTAGTGAAGGATCGACATTGTTGGTGAGTCAATACATAGCTTGTAATCTCGGCTGAGTCTGACATTGCGTGACCTTTTGTTTGCATAAACAACATTTTGTGTTTTGTGTTTTCGCGGACACTGAAGCGTTTGAGTATCCTCATATTGATACCAGGAACATATACGGTGTGTTCTGTCCGTCTGTACTATTTGGCGGAGTCACCATGTTTCACACTCCTAAGACAAAGAAGCGGGCAACATCCGTCAAACCTAAGCCGGACCCTACATCTGAGTCAGAATCTGACTCCTTCTTATCTCCGGCACCCACCACCTCTGCTCCAATAGTCATTGCTCGCCCTGAACTGATTACTCCGCCCTCGAGACGCTCATCGGCCCCGGAGCTCCCCGAAGTCGCGACCATCATCAAGGACCATCAGGCCCTTCAGGCTAAAAGGCTCATGCGAGAAGCCATGGCATTTCTCGACCAGTCAGGGAATCTTAAGACTAGTATTAAGCAGGGTGTTACAAATGTTCTCCGTTCAATGTATGATATGGTTGTTGAGCTCTACCAGGAGCGGCAGAATCTCCTCCTGGAAATCGCAAGAAGCTATAATACACCGGACACCTCGGAGATAGTTTCCCTACTTACTGATATGCAGAAGGAGATTCGGTCGCTGAAGGTGGACCATCCTGAGCCCGGACCTTCCCTGCCGACTGGGGGTGGGACCTCGGTCACTACAATGGGAACGGTGCCTCCGCATCGTCCCCAGGCGCCGACGTCCTACGCCCAGGCGGTGGCGACCCCACGATACGCGGTGGTGGTCTCCTCCGAAGACTCCGCCCATTCCAGTGACCACATACTCACGCAGGTTAAGACGGATGTCAATGTTATAAATCTAGGAATTGGCGTCAACAGAGTCGCGAAGCTGCGTGATCAACGCGTAGTCATAAGCTGTGACTCTGATGACGACAGACAGATATTAACGGACCAGATCAAACAGGCATGTACACACCTTCGGGTCAGCCCGGCTCGTACGCGGAGGCCTCTGATCCGCCTTTCGGGCTTCACCCCAGATCTGACGGACTCGGAGCTGGTCAAGGCCCTATGTGGGCAAAATAAGTTTCTCCTCGGCAAAACACCTGTCGAACCAGAGGAGATCAGAGTCCTCCGCCGTATACGGCGCCCTAACAGCTCCACACACAGTGCGATCTTGGAGGTCCCGCCTGGGGTTTGGCGCCTACTGGTTGACCAACGTGTTCGGGTGGGCTACCAGGTCGCCTTTGCATCGGATCAATCACCTGTAACACAGTGTTTCACATGCTGTGGCTTCGGCCACCTCGCCAGGGACTGCCGGCGGGACGCCGCATGCGGCTACTGCGGCGAGGGTCACGACACCCGAGCCTGTCCTGCACGGGGCCGAGACCCTCGCTGCAGGAACTGCACTGCGGCGGGCCGCACGGGCACTGACGTGTGCCATCCGGCATACAGTCCGGGCTGCCCCGAACATCAAAAGTGGGACCGTATGTCCCGCGCCACTATCTCCTACACTACATAATTCTATCCCGAATGTCCTCACCCCATACACACTAATATATATAATATCCATACAAAATTACCATATCTTATATATTTACATTAATTTATATACACATACTTCCATCCACACCTATATTCAATATTACCAATCTATCTGCCTATCTATTCTACTACACAACTATATAAGTACATTTATAATATTCAACCGATTTGTATCTAAAATATCTGTATACTTACCTTATACCCACTATATGTACTAATTCATACATATAAGTAACTCTAATTAAGTATATCTGCCTTTACACTCATTACATACTTACCGGCAAATAATTTCTACATATCAATATACCTAGTACATTCACCTCCGACCTACACATATAGGTACCAACCCACATTAGAAGCAATAATCACCTATGCACATCTATTACTCTACGTATATACCCCATATATATCAGTACAGTACAACTGCATAACTTATTATATACCTTACTGCACTACTATATATAAACAAATATGCATCCTATACACTAATACTTACTCTATATAAAACTACCCATTTACAGGCTAAATTTAACTCAATACCATGAATACAAACATATTCATATGTGCATACAACGCATGAATCCAAATAATCGTACAATATAACCAATCTCCAAATGGTTTGACAACTCACGTCATCAATATAACTAAACTAGTTCCTAGTCTACAATCTACTTGTTCACTATAACCACCTATAACAGTATAAATGTTATTCTTATCACGTTCACCAACATTAACACATATGATCATACTCCATACTTATGCTTAGTACTACTGACCAACCCCCTTATCTATCCTACAACACACCTACAAGTAACTATGTATAGAATACTCTACCTACTTGTAACTCATAATATCCTGTATACTTACGTTACACTCACCACACATACCTATCAATCCATATAATAAGAAACATTACCTACTTATACCTACTCATGCATCTACCATATACCTACAGACACACAACCCTTATATAAAAGTTCAATAAAATAAACACAGACCCACTCATATACTGTTTGTCTCGTATACATATAGTCTTGCCTACTTATCGCTGTAGACACATATCATGTACACGGTCACATACCCCTTATATGCTTGTACTGCATACCCACACAACCTGACACATAACCCACTATACTACTCAAATTAAAATCTTCTCGATCTATATATACTTTTACCTACCCCATACATAACTAAACAATCATCAGTCATATTATACCTTCCTATACTCATACATATCTATACTAACAAATTCTTATACTTATATACTTACCCAATCCATCAGTAGTAAACGTAACACTACATACCTATAGGCAAATAACCTATACATACTAATATACTACACACATCCTTACTCATCCAAATATTTATCAACCCACATCAAAAGCCTTGTTCATTATATACATCTAGTACTCTACGTACATACCGTATATATTAGTACTGTACAACTATATAATTTAACACATACCTCACCTTCTCAACGTAAACCTATACGCGCCCTATACACCATTACTTATACCCTATATACATCTACTTATCACACACGTTAAACTTAATCTAACACCACGTATACAAACATATCTAAATCTGTAAACAATCCATATGTACAAATAATAAATATTAAACAACATAATCAATTTTCCAACGGGTGAATATATTACGTTATCAACATCGGCTAAACGTTTACTTACCTACGACATACGTGAATAATGTAATTACCTATGATGGTATAAATAATATACAACATATCTGCATATACTTACATACTCCCCAAACTTATGCCTAGTACTACTAACTAACTCTCTTAAATACTCCACAACACACTCACAAACAACTATATTATATTCTATCGAGTTATAACTTATAATAACCCGCATACTTACTAATTACCCACCTTACACACCAGCCCATACAAATGAGTAACGCTATTTAGGAACCTATACCTACTTATGAATCCATTACATATACTCAGACACACAATCCGCATATACCAGCCTAGCTAAATCACCCTAGTTTCACTCATACTTTTGCCGGAAAGTATACATATAATTTTGTTCACCCAACTGTATAGTAACACTTAATAAACATACCCCTTATATACCAGTACAGTATAACCACACAACCTGACACATATCTTACTGTACTACTCAATGTAAATCCTATGGCGTTTAGGTATATATATACTATATATATACCTAACCAATCACCGGTCACAATTGCCCATACTATTACCTATCTCATAAATAAATGATCTTATACCGCGTATACATATATATTTATACCTATACAACATAATTAATATATAAAACAATGTAATTTATGTTCCGTACACAAAGTACATCATCAGCTCCGGTTAACCAGTCATTCACCTATCACCTACATACGTACATAGTTACCATAATAACCTACTTGCTCACCACAACTAGTATTTAATCTAACACATAACAGACCTTATACAAAAATTAAACAAATTAACTATATATTTACTTCCTCAACTACATAATAACATACCTACATATACCTACACACACCTCTATTAACTCACACTTGTTTCCAAATACTTACCTTATCTATTGGTAGCATACGTAACACCTCAACTACCCATTGATGCCACACAACAGTATGAACTTACTCATAGATCCTCTCATCCGCTTTTGCGATTAAGCAGGTGAGCAATGGCTAATATATAATATAATAATTGGCCTCACAATGCCCCTCCTATTTATATGACACCACCACCAGTACGCCGGCTGCCGCGGGCCATGCTTACGACAGCGGACTGACTAGGTGGTGGCAACATTCTTGCACTGTGTGTGCCTTGACCCCTGCCGGCCCCATTTATCTAATTGATATATGATATATCAATAAATGAATGGGTCCGGAGAGCGCCGAGGCACCAACGTCCAATGCTAGTAGGGGACTCCTAGTACAGATAACTATACCCATAAATTGGCACATCGATGCGCCACGTGCCCCGGTTCTTATCTCTGAACTGGACCTACTGGTGCACTGACGTCATATACAACTCACTATAACTTGATCGCAGTGGAATTGCTAGAGGCGGACCAAGACGCTTTGACCGTAAAGCGATCTTGCTCCGTCTATCTATCCCTTACATAACCTAACCTATTTACTATATATGAAACTACTAAAACGTTCATACAAGGTAACATTGATATTACTACTTACTACCTACTGTTTACTTATATATACCAACCTAGGCACTTACCCATTTTTCTATAACGTATTTACACTAATACTTATCTATTTATAATACAATTTTCAACATTCAAAGAATTACATTCCTTAATATAACGTGTTCAACATACACGTACACACGGAACTCAAATAACTAACTAATACCGTACTATTACTCTCACTACACCAATAGGTACCTACCATTACCAGCTGTACTGCTCTCTTTGAAAGCTTTTCACTTATACTGACAAGGCAAAACAATCTACGAACATAGAATAGACGCACCTAATACTCCATTATTTATTCTAACAGTTTCTATGATGAGATAGCTCTTCGACTTACAATTAACACTAGGTACAGACAGTAACTCATGATTGCGTGACCACAGCTTGCGCACCTTTCATCCCTGATGAGATCACGGATGAATCGTGCTACTGGTTGTGGATACCACAGGGTGCATTGCTTGGGTCCCGACCCCCCCCGAACCTATGTACTCAATTGATATCTCCCTATCAATTAACGCATGGATCCGGAGGGATACGGGACGCACCTAATGCTGCACCTAGTGAGCTTCTGTCCAATCTACTAAAAACCAGAAAACTCACATATCTGCATGCTAAGTAATCTAGACTATCGGTCACACTATAGATCTGGACCAACTGGCATGCAATATTTTACTACATACATAGGCACTAAACCTCCACAATACAACAGCTAAGATTGATTTTGCATATCACAAATCTGCTCGACATCTTTATATACACACCTACGTATTCATATGAGTGCTCTCATCATCTTATTGACCTAGCTCGGCGTTCAAGGTCTGTCCGCAGCTCAAGCGGCAACCTCGCACCTTACGAATCGTATAAACACAGACAATATTCTCGTATCGTATACATAAAACCGCTACATATAGCTACACTATCCAGTTTAAACACAATATCGCATAGTTACAATAGACCCATATAGCTACACTATTTTATTCAAATGCATAATCTGCCGCTCGAACTTGACCACATTCCTGAGCCCGGCCGCCGCTCGACGGAGTAAACAAATGCACACCTGCATAAGGCTGATTGCACACCAAAATCGCAACAACTCACATAATACGTAAATATGTACAAATAAATAACATTCAACTTAGATTTACTCGCACACAAGCAGTCGGCCCTATCACCACACTAACACACTAGATTAATCATATATTAGTATATAAAACAATGTTTCTCCTAAACATACACTTATATAGATACTCGCCCTCTAACCAACTCAGCCTAGCGTATATACCATATATACCTCTGACTTAACTAATATGTATACCCCTTATATACATTTACACATCTACGTAAACTGTAGTTATATACACAATTCACATATACCCGGTACTAATGTATTTAAATATACCCTTATATTATACTATTCCACTAATTAGTCAGTCCGACAGTCACAACCCATTCAACAAATCAACTTCATTTTTGTAAAAGTTTACCGTGTATAGACTGTGCAGTTACCCTTAGACAATTATTTCGGTTCTAACAAGAAACATAAATTCTCTGCTTGTATAAAATTCCCTGCACAAGCCACCAACAATGACGACAACGTCGCTCTCTAAAAAAAAATAGATTACATTCACCACCTCGTGTCTCACGCTCGCCGTGCATGATAACAAATTACATAAAGCCGGTGACACACCAAAATTCATTAAATTCCACACACCATCTTCACACTGTCATACTGATACCCTATTACACTTGTTTCTGTTGAATAGACACATACCTCATCACACATAGTCATATTACCAGCATACACTATATAGGTATAGTAAGCTTTACTCCCTTATACCTAACCAACGCTTATATTGAAGGGATTCTCTATTATATATTATGTTATCGCATTATTATACCCACACCTTATCTCAACATACCTAACTATATCATGATAGACACCTTAAACATATATACGCATATGTGCACTTATAAGAATTCCTTATTATTAAACCTACGTTATAAATACCTACAACATTATACATAAGTCACAACATCATACTTATTTAACTATGGGCATCTACGTTATTTATTTACACACCCACACCTATATAAACAAACCACCCATACACTTACAAACAAACTTTCATCTACCTGTTATCATTATGATCGTAATAATAACAACATACCCAGGTAATAATATACCAAAAACAATCTGACCCTCTGCTTATAACAACTCCTAAATTACGAACTACTTAATCATTAATAAAAGTATTACAAGGATGTCTCCACACCCAGTGTACACCGGCCTTATACAGCCCCACGCTTTACCAGTACGTCACTCGAGCCACTTCAATTTGCAATATTGGATTGAGTTGCGCATTCCTACCACCAGTCGATGTTATCACAACGATAACTTTTTCATATTAATGCGACGCCGCCACGGTGGCGCCATCCGGCGGCGCACCGCGCTGCCGGGCTGCGCGGCACGGCACTTGTACAAACAAGCCCATATTATATTAAGGTTGACATACATTTATTGCCATATGGGTACGGCTAAGTAACTCATGTTGCTTTGTGACTTAAAATGTAACTTTAAATATATTACCTTTAACATAACACAATATTTACCTACCTATACAAATATTTGCAGAACTTGTAATATAGCAATACTAATTTATACCTACTGATAATACCTATCCCACCCAACACCCAAGCAACATCATACCTACAATTTATGTTTTCCACCCACACATAACCTCACCTACACTACTCATCTATGTCATCACTTACATACCACACATAATACCTACTACTTATACCTTCCATCCACATATATTATCTATTAATGTCACCATACACATTATACCTACAACTAATATTTTCTATTTACACATCTCTGTAAATCACACTAAAACACGTCAATAAATACATACCACATATCATACCTACAACATGTATCTCTCACCCACACACATATATATAAATACTACCCATCCATGACATTATATATATATATTTCACATAATACATATAATACATATCTTCTATTCAAATACCTAAATATATACCATACATCCATGCCTTTTCATATATACCAAACATAATACATATAAATCGTAATTTCCACTTACACACTTATTTAAACACTACCTACCCATGCCACTACATATATATCATAAATAAACCAACACACAAATCGCTTTTGCCTATACATCAACCTACGCGCCACATTATCCTGCAAATACCTATTAAATATCCAACATGACCGTACCTATTTAACTTGACCTAGCCAGACTAATGTATTACCACCTTTGAGATAGAACAAATCCGACTCTGATACTAACCTCTCGCGCATAGATGGCGGGACACAGATATTAAAACGCAATCTTTAACTGGATAATGCTCCCACATTAAGGTCAACTCTCATTACACACAACGACCATCACACCAATTATAAATCAATATTAAATTCCAGCACACTAATAAATTTTCATTAGAAGACACGACCTACCAATAACTTACTTTAACCAACTCTCTCTAACCTATCAATAATATCATAACACATTCTCATGCGGCACCCCGGACGAGATATCACTCACGTGGTAAGTGGGCGACTACCATAACCTCGTCTTAGCCCGGTCACCCTGCTCGATGCTAGATGGCACTCATTCGGAGTGCCACATTATAAATGAATTGATATTGAAACATTAAATTTGGCTATATGGCTGTCTGGTGACCAACATGGTTTGTAACCAAGTAGGGGTCTTAATTTGAGGCCTCGTTGAGTTGCCTCGTCGCCTGACTTGGCCATAGCCTTTACTTAACTAGGGTAACGACTTCGGTACAGCGGCGTTCCGATTGGGGGCGCTGATGCTGACTTAATAAACTTAACTACAGCATTAATGTTGCCCAAATATCTTTACACAATAAATGTGTATCTCACACCATATATATTATCACATAATTTTACTATTACTCTATATGAGTTCACTATCAGTGATCAACTCATAATGTAAATACTATTCATACTTTAGAAGTTTACTTTTGTTTTCTTTTACTATGTAACCTGCAAATAAGCAACATAATACCTATAAATTATATTCCCCACCCACACATACCTATATTTATACTACTCATCCATGTCATCACATAGGTACATACGATACACAATACCTAAAATTACCTTCCATTCACACGTCTATATACACATCACTCACCATGATACTACACACATAATACCTATAACTAATATCTCTTACCTACACATATTTATATTGAATACTTAATCACTACATTACATATATATATTATACATAATACCTGCAACCTATACCTTTCACCCACCTATCTATATACATATTTCTCATCCACGACATCACATACATAATACCTACAACAAATATTTTCCTACACATCTTTACATATAATACTCAAACATGTCACTAATACGAAGTACATTCTACTATATTACCTACAACTCACGTATTCCACTCACACTCCTATATACATATATATTACTTACCTATGCCAATACGTACATATCATACATAATACCTACAATTTGTATTTTCCTATACACACTTACATTAACACTACCTACCCATGATATTACATACATCATATATATGTCAATACGAAAATCACTTTTTCCTATACATAACCCCATGTACTTCATTACCTATTTACCCACCAAATACCTAACAAGACATTATTGGCGTAATTTGATCTAGAATGACTAACAAATTACCACCCATATCATACAATCTGATTCTGATACTAAATGCTCGCCCATAGATGGCGGGATACAGATATTAAATCGCAATCTTACCCTAGAGAATGCTGCTACATCAGAGTCAATCCTCATTACACCCAGTTACCATTACATTAATTATCATTCAATTTTAAGTTTCAGCTTATTAATAAAATTGTATTAGCTGCCACGTCATACCTATAACCTACTTTGATCACTTCGTCTTAATTTATTAAAAATGCTAAAACACATTTTCAAGCGGCACTGTGGACGCGCTATCACTCACGCGATAAGTGTATTCCCATCATAACTTCACCTAAGCCCTGTGACCCTGTTCGATGCTAGATACATTTTACATGTGGCGCTCCGAACGAGCGCCCACATGGAAAATGTATAGATAATAAAATATTAAATTCGGCTATGTGGCTATGTCCGGTGACCAATATGGTAATCTTAATACCTAGTATGGGTCCTAGTTTGGGGCCTCGATGAGTTGCCTCGTCGCCTGACTGCGCCACAGCCTACCTTTAATCGAGATAAAGACTTTGGTACTGCGGCGCCCCCCCTGGGGGCGCTGCCTATGATTTAATAAACCTAACATAATATCCTCAATACTGCACATACTTCATTACACAATAAATGTCCATCCTACACCATATACATCATCATACAATCTTATTACTACTATATATGAGTCTAATATCAGTGATTTATTAATTATGTAAATATCACTTATACTTTAGAAATTTACTTTTGTTTTCTTTTATTATATAATATTAATTATGTAAATATCACTTATACTTTAGAAGTTTACTTTTGTTTTCTTTTATTATATAACCTGCAAATAAGCAACATAATACCTACTACCTACACTCCCCACTCACACATTCCTATATTATACCACTAATCCATGTCAGCACACACATACCATACATAACACCTAAAACTACCTTCCACCCACACAACTATATACATACTACTCACTCATGACATTACATACATAACACCTAGTAACCAATTATCTCTACCTACACACCTCTATATACAAAACTCAATCATGTCACCGCATACATATCACATACAATATCTATAAGTCATATCTCCCACCCACATACCTATATATGCACCATTAATCCATGTCGTTACACACATATCCTACAAGATACCTACAATTCGCAATTTTCCACCTACACACTCACACAAACACTTATTACCCATGACATTACATATGTAATATAAATATGCCAATGTAAAGACCACTTTCTCCTATACATAACCCCATGTATTTCATCACCTCGCAGGCACCTACCAAATACCTAACATACAATATCGGTGCAACTTCATCTAGACAGACTAATGAATTATCACCCTTAAATTCGGAGTGCAACACTTTGAATGATTTAATATTAAAACATTAATATTGACCATATGGCTATGTCTGGTGACCAACACGGTTCTAATACCTGGTATGGGTATTAGTTTGAGGCCTCATCGAGTTGCCTCGTCACCTGACTGAGCCATAGCCCTTTCTGAATCAATGTAATGACTCTGTTACTGCGGCGTCCCACTAGGGGGCGCTGCCGCTGACCCATTAAATTAAACTCATACATCGATATGGCACACTGTTAACATATAATAAACATCCAACTCACTTCATTGCACTTTAAATGCTCATCTCACACCAAATGCATCATCAGATAACACTTATTACAATTATATATGAAATTACTATTAAAGATTTATTCAATATGTAAATACCACTCATACTTTAGAAGTTTACCTTTGTCTTCTTTCAATACGTAACCTGCAAACAAGCAACATAATACCTACTACTTATATTCCCCACCCACACATAACTACATTCAACTACTAATCCATGTCATCACATACATATCATACATAACACCTAAACTACCCTCCACCCACACATCTATATACATATTACTCACTCACGACATTACATACAAAACACCTAGAGCCAATAATTTCTACCATCACATTTTTATAGATAATACTCAATCATGTCAGTATATATACATGAATATATATATTATACATAATACCTACAACCTGTACCCTCCACCCACCTATGTATACACTCATTTTTCACCCACGACAATACATACACAATACCTACAACTAACATTTTTTTTTACCTACACATCTTTATATAGAATACCCAACCATGCCTTTAAATACGCACCATACATAGTACCTACAACTTACATTTTCCCACTCAAACACCTATATGCATATAAATTATCTATGTCATCATTTACACAACATATATAATACCTATAATTCATATCTCCCACCCACATACCTACATATACAAAATTAACCCAAGTCGTTACACACATTCCTTACATTATACCTACAATTTGCAATCTTCTACCTACACACTTACACAAACAGTACTTACCCATGACATTACATATATAACATAAATATGCCAATATAAAAATCACTTTTTCCTTTACATTATCCCATGTATTTCACTATCCCACAGGCACGTTTCAAACACCTAACATGACGCTACTGGTGTAACTCTATTTAGCCTGACAAATGAAATACTACCCTTAAATTTGGAGTGCCACACCATAAATGTATTAATTTTAAAACACTAAATTCGGCTATATGGCTACGTCTGATGACCAACATGGTTCTTATACCTAGCATGGGTATTAGCTTGGGGCCTCATTGAGTTGCCTCGTCGCCCGACTGAGCCGTGGCCCTTTGAATTAAGGTAACGACTCTGATACAGCGGCGTCCCGCTCGGGGGCGCTGCCGCTGATCTATTAAATTTAACACATGCACTTGATACGGCACATATTCATAATAAATATCCATTCCATATCATATACATCACTATAATATTGTTATTACTACTCCTTATGAGTTCACTATTACCAATTCACTCATTATGTAAATATTACTCATATCTTAGAAGTTTATTTTGTTTCTTTTCCTACGTAACTAATATAAAAAAAAAATCAGTAACTTATAACACACATGTATATATATTCCTTCATGTACATATTTGATCTCGACTATTAATAAAACTGTGCACTATCATTCCGACAATAATCTGTAAATAATCACTTATTAGCTATCTACGTTTGCGTGAGCTCCCGCCTCCTTCGACTTTGGCCCTAATCACTCGATAGGGGGCGCTTTAGTCGCCTCACAAATTGATTTCATTTAAATACCAATCCTGCAAAACCAGTGTCAATATTACCGCTCAGACAAAAATCCTGTATCTAACTTCAGTTTGTTTTAAATACCATAGGGAGCGCTGTCATCACTCTCAGCAGAATGCCATAATTGAATTTTATATAGAAATAGCGCTTAAATTTATTATAAATGAATACACAATTGTAACTCAAATACCTTTAAATTAATAACTTTCTGACAGAAATTCTCCTTTTTATTTAGCTTTGGTTAATGTATCATAACACAGGGGGCGCTTCCATCAGCATTTGTTAAGGGCCCTGTTTTTGATTTTGTTTAAAAATAGTGACATAACATAAATACTAAGTATAAAAAGAAATTTTGATTATAATATTTAAACGTATTTTAGTCATATATCATTGCCCCAATTATCCGATAGGGGGCGCTCTTGACGCCAATTTGTTAAACGTATGCCCTAACTGGCGCGCGGTGCCGCCATCTGCCATGGTTGGCGCTAACTTTGTGTTCACTCTCCTCCGATGCCATACTAACATAATGACCATGGCGTTGGCGGCAGAGCGCGCCAGGGGGCGCTCATGAACTCATGGTTAACTTTCTTTACTTGATAAAATCCTTGGAGCTGCGCGGTGTCGCCAGTTGTTACTAGATGGTGCTGGTAAAATATGGGCAACAGTGACCTCTTGCTGCATGCCCATACACTAAATACCGTGTTCATAATTCATGCACTTCGACTTCACGCAGTTCCAATGGCCTATAACAGATGGCGCGTTTGAGCATCACTACACTTTGAATTTCATTTCCGATGTTGGACCTGGGTTTGTGTCGACGTGGGTTGACGATGTTGGCCTAAGTCGATGCAAACCTCACTCATTATTTATTATTTTTGATGCAGATTTTTAGTTTTATAGATTTAAAATGCTAACATAATTAACGCGCTTGTTCTCTCTACCTCATAGTTTCTAAAATTAAATATATTGTGATTATCCTTCTGAACATTAAAGTTGTA
Organism: Macrosoma leucophasiata; assembly: GCA_036365455.1. Classification (NCBI taxonomy): domain Eukaryota; kingdom Metazoa; phylum Arthropoda; class Insecta; order Lepidoptera; family Hedylidae; genus Macrosoma; species Macrosoma leucophasiata. The sequence goes on along the minus strand of JAWQUS010000032.1, from coordinate 19,309,804 downwards.
TAAGGAATATTATATAATCCGCTAGAAATTATTAAGAAGTTGATTAATATTTCATATAACGTGAGTCATATTATACTTTAGCTTAAATTAGGAACATTCTTCTGACTCATTCCGTGTGTTTACACCTTGTTACCTAAAGTCCTCACCTTTAGTCATTAATCTGTTATTTTGTAAATAATGTTACATATAGAGAATTTGTAATCCCTACCGTAATTAATGATAAAACGACTACCGTTACTTCATCGCATAAGCTACTATGTACTTATACACTAATATGCAACTTTCATGTTACTTTTACTTTTTCTAATCTCTGTACTCGTTATTTTCTCATAGAAAATGAGCTTTTGTTTTGTTTAAACTAATAAATAAGAAAGAATAAAAAGGATTCCACAAAAAAAAAAAAAAAAAAAAAAAAAAAAAAAAAAAAAAAAAAAAAAAAAAAAAAAAAAAAACATATATATCACAAAAAAAAAAAAAAAAAAAAAATTAATAAAAAAAAAAAAAAAATCAGATTATATACCTTAGATTGTAATTATATATCTAAGAAATTGTAAACCCCTAGTTAATTTTCTATTTTGTAAAAAGTTGCATATTATTATTTTATATATTTGATTTCTCTATATATCTCCTTTCCGCTAAAAATCCTTCCAGTAATAGATTCATTCCTTTAGCTAGTGCTCTTTATAGTCCCGAGGTCGCCCGTATTCCTAAGCGAGGGCCTCGAAGGCTTCTGTAACTTCCCACCAAGAGTTATTCTTGGTGGAACCTAAAAAAAAAAAAAAAACCTAACCTAACCTAACCTAACCTAACCTAACCTAACCTAACCTAACCTAACCTAACCTAACCTAACCTAACCTAACCTAACCTAACCTAACCTAACCTAACCTAACCTAACCTAACCTAACCTAACCTAACCTAACCTAACCTAACCTAACCTAACCTAACCTAACCTAACCTAACCTAACCTAACCTAACCTAACCTAACCTAACCTAACCTAACCTAACCTAACCTAACCTAACCTAACCTAACCTAACCTAACCTAACCTAACCTAACCTAACCTAACCTAACCTAACCTAACCTAACCTAACCTAACCTAACCTAACCTAACCTAACCTAACCTAACCTAACCTAACCTAACCTAACCTAACCTAACCTAACCTAACCTAACCTAACCTAACCTAACCTAACCTAACCTAACCTAACCTAACCTAACCTAACCTAACCTAACCTAACCTAACCTAACCTAACCTAACCTAACCTAACCTAACCTAACCTAACCTAACCTAACCTAACCTAACCTAACCTAACCTAACCTAACCTAACCTAACCTAACCTAACCTAACCTAACCTAACCTAACCTAACCTAACCTAACCTAACCTAACCTAACCTAACCTAACCTAACCTAACCTAACCTAACCGAGTCCTCATCTAACCGCTGACGCGCGCGCATCGTTTTTCGGCCGCTCCGTACGCTAAAAATCGTAAAAAACGTCTAAAAAGTGAATTGTGTAAAAAATTGTGTACTATTAGATGCGCGCTGCAAAACCCTATCATTTGATGTATATATTGTGAATTTCGGACTTTAAATACTGTAAATATAATAAAAAAAGTGTTTTGTGAACTAATTGTGGCCACCCGCGCGGCACTTGCCGCCCTTAATGTGTTTGTACTCGTGAATTGTGAACTGTTTCTGATAATTGACGTATACCACTGTGTGTGTGAATCTGTGACCTTTCAAATGAACTACTTTTCGTATCATTTGGAATAAATTTTGGACACTAACCAGCGACAAGAACCTCGAGAGCGTGAAGACGCTCACTTTTCTCCGTGAACGCTGCTCTCCCAGTCGCTGTGACCCCCCAATTTGACGTTACAAGTAGGTCCGTAGTGTTGTTATCCATCCCTACAAAAAGTTTCATCGAAATCGTAGCTGCGGAACTCTAGATACAAAATTTTTAAATACTGAGTGAAGTGTCATACGGACTTGGTCAGCCATTTTGTACGCGTACGCGATCTTTCCAAAGTGAAATTCACTTTTTCCCCTGAGCTTTAAATTCCGCTTTATTATACTTTTTGGATTTCCCCTCGTCTAAAAATTAACACCCACCAAATTTTGTGTAATTCTGACTTTCCGTTCGTGAGCAATTTGCAAAAACATTTCCGTACCTACAAACCATATTTCATTCGCAATTTCATCAAAGCGTGACGTCATTTGTGCTTGTGGACATTTTACTTGCTATTGCGATTGAATTACATATTCTTGCGCCTGCTGATCATCGACATGTCTTACCGCCACTCCTGATATGGCTGACCTGGCAGAGCTGACCGGCCTGCACCCCAGTATGCTCGAGTCTGACTCGGAGCCAGAGTATCAGGCCCCGCCCACGCCGGTCCCTCAGACCATAAGGAAGCCGGCCAGGACCGCCCAGGTCACACCACCTTCGCGTCACTCTGCTGTGCCTGAGACGCTGGAGACTTACAAGCCTCCGCGTGACAACAAGGCCATTGTGGGCAAGCGCCTAGTACGTGAGGCGCTCGCCTTGATGGCCCAATCGGGTAATATTAAGTCAGCTATAAAGTTAGGTGTTACGGAGAACCTTCGGCAGCTGCAGAACATAATTACCGACCTGTATCACTCCGAACAGACCTTGCACCTTCGGCTCGAGCGGGAAAGTGACCCATCGGGCGGCTCGGACCTCGGCCCCTTAATTGGCGATCTGAGGCGGGAGGTTCAGAACCTCAAGGAGACGAGGTCCGAGCCGGCCGAGGGGGGTATCTCGCCCCAACAACTAATTACCGAGCTCACCAAAATGGAGGTGTCATTCGAGAGGGCTCTCGCCCCGCTAAGACGCCAGCTCGAGGTCATAAGTGATGCTATATCGTCTGGTCCCTCGCAAATGCCCCCCCCTCACTACCCGGCCGGGCCGAAATCCTATGCGCAGGCAGCTGCTATACCACGTTATGCAGTAGTGGTGTCATCTGAGGACGCATCGCACTCCAGCGACTACATTCTTAACCAAGTTAAGACCGATATAAACGTCATTAACTTAGGTATCGGCGTCAACCGGGTCGCAAAGTTGCGTGATCAGCGGGTCGTTATTAGTTGCGACTCGGATGACGACCGAACCATACTCAGTGACAAAATTAAAAATGCATGCACACATCTTCGTGTTTCCCCGGCCCGCACCCGCAGACCCCTGATCCGTCTCTCCGGCATACTGCCCGGCTTGACCGACTCGGAGCTGGTCAAGGCCGTGTGCTACCAAAACAAAGCCTTACTCGGCACAACAACAGTCGAACCGGAAACGGTCAGGGTGCTCCGCCGCATTAAACGCCCCAGCAGCGCCACACAGAGCGCGATCCTCGAGGTCCCGCCCTCTGTCTGGCGCCTGCTGGTGGACCAGCGAGTGCGGGTCGGGTACCAGATGGTCTTCGCGTCAGATCAGTCGCCGGTCACGCAGTGCTTCACCTGTTATGGGTACGGCCACCTAGCCCGCGACTGCCGACGCGACGCCGTGTGCGGTCATTGTGCTGAGGGTCACGACACAAGGGCATGCCCCAACCGGGGTCGTGACCCTCAGTGCAAGAACTGCACCTCGGCTGGCCGCGCTGGCGCCGCCGCTTGTCACCCGGCATATAGTTACGGATGTCCCGAGTATAACAAATGGGACCAAATGTCCCGAGCCGCCATTTCATATACTGATTAGAACAGGTATACTTACCTGTGTCACTCCATGTCCGTGTATATGGATATCTTGATATAGATATTTATATGGACGGACATGGAGTGTCACATAAGCATTCACAAACTCCATTATTATCCATCTATACTCCATTAACTACCATCCTTATATTTTATTACATACATATCCTATATATTATCATATCATCATATATTATTTACAAATAACCTAATAACTAGTATTTACATACTATACTTACTCATATAATACATTTACAATATCCATACAACAACCCTCACACACATCTATTTACCAAGAAATATGTAGCTACTACTCATAAAATACAGTTTACATACATATAAGCACCTTTATACACGCATAAATATCAACAATACATATAATATACACAGTACATTACTAATATATATATCACATATTACATAAATTCCTATATTCACACACTATAAATATTTCATACTTCACACGTCTATGTACAATATTTCTCATACATTTATTTATTATCTATAAAACTCACAACATCATTATACACACATACATTATTAAATAAATAAATAAATATTTTAAACACACCATACATATACCTTAATATATACCTCACCCCCCACTACCACCTACAAAAGTATATAATATATAATCGAAATATATATACACACTTACCTACATACATAAATTTAAACACTCCCTATAATACACACATTATTACTTATTTGTATCATATTTTACATAATACATATATTTACACACTATGAATGCTCCATACTGTACCTGTCTCTGTATATAATTACTTACACAATCATTTATTATCTATAAACCTCTCAATACTTTTACATACATCCATACTTAATATATTAAATCCATACGTTAACATACCTTACATATACATAAATATATATACCTCCCACTACCACTCATAAAGCATATACTATAAAATCAAAATATATATATACATACAAATTTACATAGATAATATACATAAAAACAAATACCTAGCCACGCTATCCTACCAAGCAAATGTGATAAAAAAATTTTTAACTAACTATGATCCTACTACAATATACAATCCATTCCAACATAATATATGTAACCCTCACTTATACACTAACCCTTCAACATGCATACACACATATAATATCAGGAAAATCATACCTAATTCATTATATATTGATGTACTCCATAAGCTTTAAATGCGTCTACTTATACTAATTCTAATACTAAACACACGTAAATCTCAACCTAATTATTAAAACATATACCTATATACATACCTATAATAATGAATAACACTAACCCTGTCTTACAAAGTCTCAACATCGAACAGTCTGTCTTTACATATAATCAACCATATAAATACAGTGCTATCTTTAAGTAAGCCTATTGTTGCTCGACAACCTCTACTTTATATACATTAATATGTTATCACATCTGTAACCTCGAAACCAAAATAATAATTGATACTCTCCATTAATTGATATACATTGCTTACACTGCCCATCCGCTTCAATGACAGCATTGCGAACACTATCATGGTCTACAACTATTATTAAAGCAATGAGATTCCCCTCAACCCCCTACATGCCTCCTCCACCGGTCCATCGGCTGCCGAGATCTCGCGCCTCGACCGCCGGCTGACCGTGTGGGAGAGCCATCCGTGCAATGCGAGCACCCCGATCTCGACCGACCCCATCTCACTTATTGATAGTTGATATCAATAAACGGATGGGCCCGGAAGTCGTCTGGACGCCTCTACCTATGCACTGCGGGGACAACTTATTCATGATCTACCGAAAGTGCGCTGCCGTGCCATGTGCTTCGGTCTCCTACCAGAGCCGTACCCACTGACACGTACGGCGCCATACAAGTCGTAATCTTCTATTGAGGTGGAAACGCTAGAGGCGCATCAGAACGCTTTGCTATCAAAGCGTTCTCGCTCCGCCTATCTATATTGGCTTACCTTGAAGTATACATACCATGACAAGACCTATATAATTACTTCCCGGTTGAATATCAATACATCAATCCATCAACTATCAGTCAGATGCACACAATTACCACTCTCCATCTTATACACAAAATAAGACAGATGTTCATAACATAACAGAATCCAACTAGTCGCGCGTTGGTCTGCATTATCGCTGTTATACAAATTTTAACAACAGACTACACAGACCCCCATGACTGGGTGGTGTCAGCCTGCGCACGTCTTACCTTTGATCACATCAATGATAACACGATGCTACTGGCTGACGTCACCTAAACGTGCACTGCTTGGGTTCCGCGCCCGCCCGAACTTATTAACCCTATTGATACTTTTTTTTTATCAATGGACTGATGCATTCGGGAGGGATCGGGACCTACCGCTCGCTGCACACACTGAGTCTCTGTGTCTTTATTAAAACAATAGATATCCACAATACTGCATACTAAGTAATCCGGACTATAACAGATCCGGACCAACTGGTATGCAATATGAGTAGCAATAGAAGACTTTAAAAAATATACATTGAAACCGTAATACATTATTTGCATACTAGGCACACTATAATCACATGACCCACCAGTTGCTAGGCGGGCGACAGGCATACGTCATCATGCCGCGTGCCTGTGGCCCGCTCGACCACTCGTTCGTTCCATATTTCAAGATACCACGCGGCACATTAATCGAATAAAAGTACAATACATATACACCACTGTACCTATATCTACCAAACCTCACAATACACCCATCGCGCCTTGTTCACGTTGTTGCTATGCTGCCACCGACACTACTTTGATTGCAGAAGGTGCATACATACCTTGACGAACATCTAAGAAAAAGACTTAGTACACAAATCTTCATATTTATACAAGCCTTTAATAATATAAGAAACAAAATATACTAATTACTTATACAACAATCCTAAAAACGATAATTAACCTGAAACAGTATCATCATATTGAATAATTCTAACTACGTCCTCAGATAATCTATTACATTCCTATATTAGATACCTACTGTTACCGAACTGAATACAATAAATTAACTTAACCGATATGTTCAATCATATTCTCTAAATATTATAATCCCAACACATCCTACATATACTTTTACATATATAACATGAAATATATCTCCCTCAATGTATTTACAAAGCTAGTACGATACCAGTCATGGTCTGTCGCAGCCCCTAGATAAGACTCCCATTCCTACAGTGCAACTAACCTATAGATATTATAAGTATATAATTTACTGACTTGGAACTAAGGGCGACGTCAGACTACTGGACCTGTACACCAACCTTATATGCGAATTAAATTAACGCTGTAAACATATTCTAATATAAAAAAATGAAGAAACCCCGCTACCTTTTGTACACATGCATCACTATCAAATCTGATCTTACCTACCCCAACATTAATAATATCATTTATTTAAATAATTATACTATGTACATATATATATAATTACTAATATAATATAACACTATAAATAATTACCTACTCAACACAAACACACCTAAAATATCAAGTTAATATAACATCCAATTATAACATTAACACGCTAACAACAAAACAACATATATAATTATTTATACTTATACTAATATATTTATACAACCCACTCATATAATCTAATATGATCACCCGTATTTACCTCCAAGTACACCCCACTATAGCTGAATAATCACGTTGACCAAAGTTCCGTGCGCAGGCACCCTTAGCCTTGTCTCGAACCCAAAACTAAAATATGCATCAATCATTCGACTGGATCTATTCAAATTATAGGTATACCACTTGTTTACCCGAACACGACTCTCAAGGCCTGTCCATTGTCTAAGCGGCAACCTCGCATCAATGCGACATTGGAATAACATCGTTAAAACCGATATAGTATACCTATAATAATACAATATAGCTACACTATTTTATTTAAAGTTCATTCGAATTTCAAACATGATGCATACCTAACCTCGTCCGATCCCCACCGAGTAAACAAAGAATGTCTACCTGAGTAAGGGTCAATGCTCACTCCAATTAAACATTACTATCTATCACACACAATACATAAACTATTTTATAGTTTTGTATTATTATATACGTTATCAAAAAGCTAATTCCTTTTTATATACCTAGTTAATGACTCCACAACAACCCACTCATTGACATCTATCTTATAATTAAAACTTCACTATTATATAACCACACATTTATAACACTCCATACATGTACAACATATCAACATGATTTATCAAATACTCACGTATATCAGATATTCTAATAACATATATATACAAGTAACTATGAACACCCCATGCAAAAACCAGCCACTTAACTATCATCATATATACACATACTTAACGTAATCTATACCCGCACTAAATACATATTACCCATACACCGTTACCTACCCTACATACATAATCACATTATCATATAATCACTTACCTATAACACATTACACACACATACCATACCTACTAAATCCAACACAACATTCATTTATAACAACATATACACACATACTAAATATCATCATGCTAATAATAAAACTAAACTAATCTACCTACATACTACTGTGCTACAACACTGCACATCTATTATTATAAAACTAACTAAATACAATACAACAAAACGCACACCTATATTAACTGTACGCTTCACCTAAAAGCATCACAAAAAGTTGTTTACCAAGTTCACTGTTGCTAGCTCGGAGTTATATGGGCGAACATCCGTAGGTATACGGCAACGCCGCACGAATCTAAAAATAGAAACCTACATTAATTCCCCGGCTTGGAAATGATAACATTCCTTTATCTAAGACGGACGCACATTGCGGACCAAATTCTGCAAGATTCAAAATTTTACGCACCGTTTTCTTCGCAGATTCACACGATTTGTCAAGAAACCCACAATGTACTTCCAGCATTATTTTACTTTTATCTAATTTGACCTACTTTCGATAGTTGCACATTCCTTCCACCAGCGGTGGTGCACTTACCTACTTGCTTCGTACCACACCACCAATGTGTCAAGCCTTACCTACAGTTCATTTAAAATACTACCTACACTAGCCCATACCTACTGTAAAATGCTATGCGTTTATCACATGAATATACTTCAACCCTACCTAATCTCTCTTTACACCGATATTTCCCGACAAACGGTACATACATTTTCGCGTCCTGGGAACTTACGTCCATCACCTAGTTCTCAAGATATATTACCAAAGCAACCACTCACCATTCATAAAGTACATACTAACTCGCGTCCTGGGCACTTATGTCCATCACCTAGATTCTAATATTGCTCATCCTCATTAAAGCTATGTTACTAACACAATAAATTACCATTCACACAGTACATACCATTTTTCGTCCTGGGCACTTATGTCCATCACCCGACTTCAACATTGCTTATTCTTACTTTAGTTATATTACCAATACATTAAACTACTATTCATATAGTACATACCATTTCTCGTCCTGGGTACTTATGTCCATCACTAGATTTTCATACGGCTCGTTCTTATTAAAGCCATATTACCAACACATTAACTACTATTCTTTCAGTACATACCATTTCACGTCCTGGGCACTTATGTCCATTACCTAGATTTCAACATTGCTTATACTTACTAAAGCCATATCATCAACACAATAAATTACCATTTACACAGTACATACAATTTCTCGTCCTGGGCACTTATGTCCATCACCTAGATTTCAACATCGCTTATTCTTATTAAAACTATATTACCAACACATTAAATAAACTACTATTTACATAGTACATACAATTTCTCGTCCTGGGCACTTATGTCCATCACCTAGATTTTCATACTGCTCACTTATTAAAGCTATACACACTAACTATTGCTCACACAGTACATACCATTCCCCGTCCTGGGCACTCATGTCCATCACTTAGATATCAACATTGCTTATTCTTTCTAAAGCCATATTACCAACACATTAACTACTATTCTTTCAGTACATACCATTTCACGTCCTGGGCACTTATGCCCATTACCTAGATTTCAACATTGCTTACATTTACTAAAGCCATATTATCAACACAATAAATTACCATTTACACAGTACATACAATTTCTCGTCCTGGGCACTTATGTCCACCACTTAGATATCAACATTGCTTATTCTTACTATAGCTATATTATCAATACATTAAATAAACTACTATTCACATAGTACATACAATTTCTCGCCCTGGGCACTTATGTCCTTCACCTAGATTTCAACAGTGCTTATACTTACTAAAGCTATATTACCAACACATTAAACTACTATTCACATAGTACATACAATTTCTCGTCCTGGGCACTTATGTCCAACACCTAGATTCTCATATCGCTCACTCTTATTAAAGCTATTACCAACACATAAACTATTACTCACACAGTACAGTACATACAATTTCTCGTCCTGGGCACCTATGTCCTTCACCTAGATTTCAACATTGCTTATACTTACTAAAGCTATATTACCAACACATTAAACTACTATTCACATAGTACATACCATCTGTCGTCATGGGCACTTATGTCCATCACCTAGATGTTTATACTGCTCATCCTTAGTTAAAATAAATTACTAACACATTATCTACTACTCACACAGTACATACCATTTCTCGTCCTGGGCACCTATGTCCTTCGACTAGATACTCAATTTGCTCACTCTTATTAAAGCTATATTAACAACACATTAAATTACTATTCACACAACACGTACCATTTCTCGTCCTGGGCACTTATGTCCATCACCTACATTTTCTTATCGCTCATTCTTATTAAAACTATATTACTAACACATTGAATTACTATTCACACAGTACATACCATTTCTCGTCCTGGGCACTTATGTCCATCACCTAGATTTCAACATTGCTTATACTTACCAAAGCTATATTACCAACACATAAACTACTATTCACATAGCACATACTATTTCTCGTCATGGCCACTTATGTCCATCACCTAGATTCTTATATTGCTCACCATTATTTAAGATATATTACCAACACATCAACTACTACTCACACAGTACATACTATTCCTCGCCCTGGGCACTTATGTTCATCACCTAGTTTTTCATATTGCTTACTCTTATTAAAGCTATATTACTAACACATTAAATTACTATTCTGACAGTACATACCATTTATGTATAAAGTACATACCATTCCTTGTCCTGGGCACTAACGTCCATCTCCTAGATCTTCATATTGCTAATCCCCACCAAAGCTATATCACCAATACGATAAAATATTATGCATACAGTACATATCATTCCTCGTCCTGGGCACTTAAGTCCATCACCTAGATTTTCATATTGCTCATCCATACCAAAGCTATATTACCCATACAATTAATCACTACTCATACAGTACATACCATTTCTCGTCTTGGGCACTTACGTCCATCACCTAGATTTTCATATAATACAATCTAATATCAAGCCATACTATTAAAACTATACTACCAATCCACCAACTCACCATTCACATTGTACATACTATTTATTGTCCTTGGCACTCATGTCCATCACGTAAATTTTCATATAGCTCCTTCTAATATCAAGCTATATTATTAACTATTTTACCAATTCATCAATTCACCATACACAGTACATACTATTTATTGTCTGGGGCACTTATGTCTATCACCATAATCTTCATAGTTCTCATACCTATCAAAGTTATTTTCTAGAACATTCAACGTCACATCTAATTATTACCTCTTGCCACAGGATGGCGCTTCTCGTGGAACATTCTAGAAAATAATACAGAATATTAATAACCTACACTGCATACAACCAGTCAATTCCACTCGCCACTAGATGCTGCTATCTTAAAATATTAGTCGCGAAATTATTTAAAACAAAAAAAAAAAAAAAAAAAAAACATAAGTCATATTTAGTCTTAAACCTTCATAATGTCTGTAACTCATTATGCTTAACATGATGTCTGGAATATGGTCTAAATCACCTAATTAATTACATCTATACTATTGAATACAATACAAGTATAAAATATTTTTCCTTAATTATTCCCGTCCCCAGATGGCACCACCGCAGCTAAACGAAATACTAGCTGCACTGTTTTTACCTTATCAATATGCCCAAGTAGATACGATTTAAATAATTGATTTAATCTATATTTTCACCTAATGTAATTTACTAAATGTTTAATTTATATCCGCTAAAATTGAATTAATTTCACCCGACATTGTTGATACAGCGTCCCACCTGGGGCGCTGTCGGCGATATGGATTTGCGCTCCGTTTGGAAATTAACACGAATCTCAGACTATTTAATCGATTATGTGGACTAAACAATGTTATCTTATTCAGCTTGTTTAAATAAAAACGACTTTAAAGAACATTTCCTGCATAGCGCGAGCCCATTCGTCTTAAGCTCCACGGCGTCCTTGCGGGGGCGCTGTTGTATAATATTAATCAAGTCTATTTTTAATATACCGTTATAACTTGTAAGGGTCTGTTTTGGCTAAGGTCCTATTCATATTGGTTATAACTTTCCCTCTACTCTCACGTTTAAGAAACATTAATTTAATGTTGGTAAACTCAATGTATATCAACTCTC